>CM029016.1:215900367-215958040 GCA_016801055.1 Panax notoginseng | reverse complement strand
TAATAATAAAAAACAGAACCAGGTCTGGTGTAAAACACACAGACAGGATGTTCCAACAGAATAATAGAAGAATGTCCAAGTATATGGGTAGACCGCGTATACAGGTTATTCTAACAGAATAATAAGAAATAAAACAACAACAGTTCTCTTCATGAATAAGAAAGAATAGCACCCCTTACCGTTTTAAAAAAGAGCTGAAATAAGGAAGTAGTTAAGTAGTAGAATACTCTTCTTCTCTCTCTCTATAGTTTTCTCTCTAGAGTTCAGTGAATTCGTAAGAAATAATGAAGGAATGAGCTGCTATTTATAGAAAAATAGAATGCATAGTAACTAATCCATGAACGGTCCAGATTGATTACTTTAATCTGACGGTCCATATTTAAAGAAAAATCTTTTAAATAAAATATAATATATTCTATTTATAGAATAACTTTAATAAAGTATTCTGTTTTATATAAAAAGATGTTTCTGTTTTATTACGTTAATAATACGAATAAAACAAAACGTCATTATCGCTAAATAATTCATATTATTAACTGACAATAATTGAATCAAACTGAGTGACTTCTCACATAAGCATTAATAATCAATACCGTGTGCTACTATGCAACCACACGTATTACTGTAACTTTTACTACCGAGTAGTTCCAACAGTAACAATGGTAAAACTTCCGCCGTTATTTTTAATAAATATTTTTTGTCGTTTTCTCAATCTGACAATAATTCCGTTGTGGGTCCACCAATGATTGTGCCGTCGTATGAATATTCCCTGTTAAAAACGAATATTCCCCGACCAATCGAATATTATATACAAACTTGTGTACTTTGAAAAATTTATAAATATTACCCAACAACTATAACATTATATCAAATTAACTCCATAATATTCAAAAATGATATTTATAGAAAATTCATCTTTATTTATAAAATTGGGGTCTTACAAACATGTTATGCGAATTCAAGCAACCAAACCATTAAAGTCAGACACTTTCATATCAAGCCATAAAGCCATTTGTTTATTGAAAAATGGATGTCAAGCTTTCTTAGCTCATTTCATGGATTTAAACAAAAATACGTCAAATTTGAATGATATTTCTGTTGTTAGTGAATTTCCTGATGTATTTCCTAAAGAATTTCCTGGCCTACCCTCAGAGTGTGATATTGAATTTTGTATCGACTTTGAACCCGGTACAAAACCCATTTCTAAAATTTCATATCGAAGGGCTCCTATTGAACTTTAGGAGTTAAAAACCTAACTATAGAAGTTGGTACCCGAGCCTCTATCTGGTGACTTCCTTTGTGGAGGAACCATGCTATTGAGAAAATGACATGGGAGTTGAAATCGGAAAAGAAAGCGAAGTATCCTCACCTTTTCGAAACGCCAGGTACGTACGTCAATTTCGAGGACGAAATTTCATAAGTAGGGGAGGTTGTAAGACCCCAACTTATTATAAATAAAATTAAATTTTCTCTAATTATTATTTTGAATAATAGGGTGTTAATTTGATATAATGCTTTGGTTATGGGTGAAATGTGCAAATTTTACAAAATAAGCAAGTGGTTATAAAATATTCATTTTATCGGGGAATATTCGTTTGGTCGTGGAATATTCTTTTTATCGGGAATATCCGTACAATGGCGCAGTCATTTATGGGCCCCATAATGGAAAAACGGTTGGATGAAGAGAAACGACAAAGTATGAGTTTTTATAAATAACGGCGTAATTGTTACCGTTAACACTGTTGGAATACCTGGTGGTTAAAATACAGTAATACGTGTGGTTGCACAATAGCACACGGTATTGCACAATATTTTTGAATTATTGATCCTTACGTAAGAAGGCACTACTCAATAATTGTTACAGTAATTACTGTTCAATATTTTATTTTATTGATTCAATAATTACTGCGTTGATATTTTATATTATTGTTGTTTCAATAATTATAACTGCACAGTATCTCCATTATCAGATCAATAATTCATATATATTTGAATAATATTATTAGATAGTATTATTGACAATGTCTAAGGAAGTTCTGTCTAAGGAGAGGTTTGGTCACCTAATTGTGCTCCAATAAGGAGAAATCCTTACCGGAAAGTCTCCTCTTTCCTGGGAACGACCTGGTTGTCATAATTGTGATTCTGTAATATTATTTGTGAATAATTAATTATTAATTTATATGATAGAAAATATTTGTTTTTATGTGGATATAAATGAAGGATTTAATTTTGAGGTGTTTTATCAGTATTTTGTCGGAATGGAGGTTTTAAAAATCAAAGCAGTGTTCTTAAAGCTCTATTGCTTGAGTTATAATTTTAATCCGACCGTTGGATCGTTGTGATTTTTAGATATGTCATATATATAAGTTGACTATATGTCCACAAATTTTGAACCGTTAAAAATTAACGTATGATTTGTTATGAATTTTATGAGGTATTGAAAATCATCCGTTTGTGGATTTCGGATATTTTCGGTTTGGAATTTGGAAAAACTTAAAGCTACAAAGTTGTGGAGAATTCGATTTCATGTGGAATGGATATGAGATTCAAATTTTTCTGATAAAAGGGCTATTTTATATGAATTATTGAAGTTACTGATTATTTAAAATATTTTAGAAATTTCTAGAATTGGTGGGCCCCACTTTTGGTTGGTGAGAAATATGCTGAAATTTTATTTCAAAAGTGGTGGGTGGGAATAGTAGCAAGTAAAGCCATTAGGTAGCAGGTTAAGTCTGCTTCGGTGTTTTAATATTTTTCTATAAATAGGGTGCTGAGTTAGAATTGAAAATCACACCAGAAATAAGTTTCTCTCTCTCTCTATATATATATATATATATATATATATATATTATATATATATATATATATATATATAGATACTTCGAGTGTATTTTGTGAGTATTTAGATACTTTGAGAGTTGCTATTCAGTGCAAGTTTTCTTCAGCGTCATATCCGATATTTCGGTCAGAAATACTGTATTTTGAGGTAAGTGATGTTATTTTTTTTATAAATGGTATTATTTCTTTCAATATCATTATGCCGAAATATTGGTCTAAACTTTTTATCAAATTTAAAATTTTTTGTGTCGGGGTAACTATTCACGTATACGGCACTATTCACCGAAAAATAAAATTTTCTCTTCTTTATCCCAGATGTCTATTATGGTTATTATCTTTGATTGTATCTATATTTTGATCGTCATTCTTGAATTTTTCTCCATTATGTTTTATTATGGAGTATTTTTAAATTTGAATTATCTAAAGTACGAATCTCTAAACTTTATCCTTTTATCGTACTGAATTCGTTCTCTAAAATATTTTTTATCATCCTCAGTCCTTAATGGTGATACTTAATGAATATCTTTGGCCTGTATTACAAAGATGAATGATTACCTGATGAATATCTTTGGCCCGTAGTGCAAAGATGAACAGGTGTTGAGATGAACATGACCAACTGGTGATACATATGAATATTTTTTGCCCATAGTGCAAATATGAATATTTGATTCAAGATGTATATTGATTGATGTTACAGGGATAAAATACTGATGATGGACTTTTAAATTCATAGATGATAATAGATTTCATTCTCTACCTAACTCTTCTAATGAATTATTATTTCCGCTGCAGTTGTTGATCTAAAACTTGTTGTCTATTATATTCTATCAGATTTTTTCGTGTTGAAGACTAATGATAATTTGTTGTATATTATCTTAGTCATAATATTCTTTACTGGGTTAGTTGAGCTCACCCTTTTTCTTTTTGTTCTATTTTTCTTCTCAGGAGGTGAGAATATAGCAGGAACTAGCCGGGGTATGGAGTGATAGTTCTAGAAAATTATTTTAGCAGTCCTCACTATTTTTGTAAAACAGTGTATCAATAATTGTAATGAGGACTCCTTTTGAGTTTTAATACTGTCTATTAGACAATATTTGTATTTAAACTTATAGTTTATGTGTTGTCATATTTTGCACGACAATTGTAGTAATGAAGTTGTATTTGTTTCTGTACCATGTATTTGGCGACTCAAAATGGGTGATGTATACCTATTTTGGGGGCGTCACATGCAAAGTCAGAATACATACATGGCATATATATATAATAAGTTCGTTATTAAGTCCTCAAATCCATTTTTAAGCTACACACTTCATTTAATCATGTTAAGCTAGTCTAACATGCTCCCATTAGGCTCATATATCTATGTATACCCCTTATACATGCTTGCATGCTAGTACACTACGTGGTACTATAACAATCTACAAAATAGAAGCTCAAAACAAAACTCAGCAACCGGCCAGTGTAATTACGGCGCAGCTGCGCTGTGCCTGGTTCGAACCAGGAACAGTTGGATTCAGCAACTGTTCAGCCCAAACACAGAATTTACTCATGATATCATTCCTAAACACTTATTTATCAGTTCAAACATGTTTGTAAGGTCATATAACAACCATATGAACATTATTCAACCATACTAGCATACAATTCTACGAATTCAAGAAATTTAAATTCCAACACTTATGAACTCTGTTAACAGAAACGGAAATGGAAAGCAAGGAATGGAATTATACCTTTGTAATGTGAAAGGACTTGCTACTTCTTGAACTCTTTAACTCTAAAATGCTTGTATGCTTTCAATCTCTTACTTAGAAAATCTCAGACACTTCAAGAACCTCAACTAATGCAACATGTATGCTATTTATAGAAAAATTCTTACACAGACATAACAATTTTTCATTGAATCAAACCCATGGATTGTAGGATTGTATGAAGGTTATAGAGGAGTTGGTAATTAGTGGTTAAAACTCATCATAATCACCACTCTCTACCACAATCATCAGCTAAAAAGTTGGGAAGAAGGAGTAGGCTTAGCCTTTTTATTCTACACGTGACTGAGGAGGAGCAAATGAGACTCTCAATTTGGGACAATCAAATATAACTCAGCATTCTTGTATACTAGGCTTGGTTTAGTTTATTTAATTCCCATAGTGTAACCTTAATGTATAATTGTTACCATATTAGGAATTTTAGGGATAAATTATACACTCACATCATATAGTCCATGTAAATTAATATATACACAATAAAATAATGCAGTCAGCTATTATTGTTCGGGTAGTTCCATAATTATCGCTACCACTCATATAACATATTATAACCTTATTATATTAATAACTTATTTATTTATGTTAAATAAATAATTTATTCATTCCCTTGATTAATTACCACTAATATAACTTACTATATAGTCACACAATGACACACTACACTATATAGTATGTTGAATTATTGTTCACATGCACATAACTGTCAATATAATATTATTATTTTACTAACTTACTTATTTATGTTAGATAAATAAATCATGCACCTCCTTAATTAATTAACACTAACATTAATTAATCCAACCATTTATTAATATAATTATGGATTTCCATAATCATAATTCATCTTTATAATACATTGCAAATAATAGTAATCACACATTATTAGTTAATTACTAAGAATTTAATATTCTACCACAACCATTAACAATTAATTAATATAACAATTAACAATTAATATAATTTAATGGTTTAATAATTCCGTTGCCGGACATAACATACTTTCATTGCAATATATTCTTATCATATGGTTTTATCCATGCTACCTATATAACATTAATGTCCCCAATTCAGTGTTACAGTAGAAAGTAACCAACTCCAACTGACTGTTGGCGCAGCTGAGCCAGTTTGTACTGCTGGGACGGCGCAGCTGCGCCGTGCCCTGACAGTGCCAAGACTGGTGCAGCTTCTGCCCTTGCCAGTTTTCAATGCTAACTCGTTTTATACGACATGAAATGATGTCCACAAAGGTGTTACTACAAGTCTACGAGCGTATTTGATTACTTATATGAAATCACATGATCGACACAATAAATCTTCTTAATTCCCGTTTTAATTCACTTAATGAATTTTCTCGTTTCACATTATGCCACACAAGTTATTTCACACTTCTCATTACCACTTCACATTTCTTAATACGCATTGATATAATACGAATCAATTGAATTAACCAACTCACAAAATAATAACACCTTTATTCGTAGAAATTTTATTTCCATATTCATTTTATAATACGTGAAAATTCTCGGGTATTACATATATCCCCTATTTCAAACAGCAACAAAAGGTATCTTCTGACATTTATCGATGATTTTAGTCGCAAAATCTGGGTATTTTTCTTGGTAAAAAATCAGAGGCCTTTGAGTATTTCAAACTTTTCAAAGTAAAGTAGAAAAACCAATAGGTACTAGCATTTTTTGTTTGCGCATAGATAGGGGCAGTGAGTTTACATCCCAAGAATTCCATATTTTTGCCAACTAATGGGATTCGACGACAACTTACGCGACCTACACTCCTTAGCAAAAGGAGTGGCAAAGCGGAAGAATCGCACAATCATGAACATGGTTCGTAGTATGTTGACTTGCAAACAAGTGCCAAAGAATTTTTGACCCGAAGAGGTTAATTGGGCAGTACACATCTTAAATCGAAGTCCAACGCTTGTGTGCACAATAAGATCCTAAGGAAGCCTAGAGTGGCATTGAACCTTCAGTTGATCATTTTCGGGTGTTTGGATGCCTTGCCTATGTTCATATACCTGACAACAAACGCACAAAATTAGATGATAAGAGCTTGAAGTGTATACTGTTGGGAGTTAGTGAAGAGTCCAAGGATATTGCTTATATGATCCTTTGTCAAACAAAATTGTGATTAGCCGTGATGTTATTTTTAATGAAGATAACAATTGGCCTTGGACAACAGCCCATGTTGATACTATTGATATTTCCTGGATTGGGGTGATCAACAAGACACTGACTCTCTTGATCACAATCACAATGATCAACCTACAACTCCAGTAGCTGAAGATCAAGTTCTTGAAGCCTTTTTCTGGTTTTGATGATACTGTAGCACAATAGAACAGTGGTGAAAATTCACCTGAGGAAGCTAATGATCCAACACAATCCCAAACCTCTGATCTTTCAAAAAACGTATTCGACATCCACCATCTGGATGCAAGATTATGAGAATGGTGAAGGGCTCTTAACACTGAAAATCAAGGTAACTTTGTTATGTATTTAGATGAAGACCCTCTTACTTTTTCGGATGTAGTACACAGTAGGAAATGACACTTGGCTATGAACTCTGAAATTACTGCAATTCTAAAAAATAATATCTGGGAATTGACTGACTTGCCAGAAGGTGGAAAAGCAATTGGAGTTAAATGGGTGTACGAGACGAAACTCAACAAACATGGTGAAATCGACAAGTATAAGGCCCGACTTGTCGCAAAGGGATACACTTAGCAATATGGAATTAACTATTAAGAAGTTTTTGCTCCTGTTGCCCGCCTGGATACTATTCGACTTGTTCTTATTGTTGCGGCTCAAAAGGCCTGACCCTTATACCAATTAGACGTTAAATCAGCGTTTCTTCATGGAGATCTTAATGAGAAAGTATACGTTGCACAACCACCTGGTTATGAGATCAAAGGGGATGAACATAAAAGTGTATCGACTTCGAAAGACACTATACGGGCTGAAGCAAGCTCCTCGGGCTTGGTACAGCCAAGTCAAAGCTTATTTCGTAAGAGAAGGCTTCACGAAGTGTCCTTATGAACCCACTTTATTTCTCAAACACTCCTCTATCGGTAAGATCTTGATTGTGTGTCTCTATGTGGACGATCTTATATCTTATATTTACTGGGAATGATGGATCTATGTTCACTTCTTTTAAACACTTTATGATGCAAGAATTTGACATGGGTGATTTGGGAAAAATGAGGTATTTTTTTGGGTTAGAAATCTTGCAACAGGACAATGAAATTTTTCTTTGTCAACAAAAATACGCTCATGATATTCTAGAGAGATTTCAAATGGTTGATTGCAATTCAGTGCACAATCCCATTGTTCCAGGCACAAATTTGATGAAAGATCCCATGGGAGAGCCGGTGGATGATATTCTTTACAAACAACTAGTGGGTAGTCTGATGTATTGAACCTCCACTAGAGCAGATTTGATGTTTGTGGTTAGTTTTCTTAGTCGGTACATGGCTCATCCTACACACTTCATCTCCAAGCTGCTAAACGTGTGTTAAGGTTTGTCAAAGGCACTCTTGCATTTGGTGTGTTTTATTGCCAGGAAGGGAACCACCAACTTATGGGATTTTTCGACAGTGATTATGCAGGAGATGTAGAAGATTGCAAGAGCACTTCCGGCTTTCTATTTTTATTCGGGGCTGTGTCTTGGTCCTCTCGCAAGTAACCTATTGTCACGCTGTCCACTACAGAAGCAGAACTTGTTGCAGCAGCTTCTTGCGCTTGTCGTATATGGTTACGAAGGATGTTGGAGCAGCTTCTTGGTGAGCTATTGTTGCGACAATAGCTCAACAATCAAGCTTTCTCGCAATCCTGTTATGCATGGTCGAAGCAAACACATTGATGTTAGGTTCCATTTTCTTAGAGATCTTACACAAGATGGGATAATCAAATTGGATCATTGTCGAACTAAAGACCAGCTTGCATATCTTCTGACTAAACCATTAAAGCTAGATGTTTTTGAGAAGTTGTGAGCACTGATGGGAGTTTTTCAAAATCCAGACATAAATTGATCTGATATCAGTTTAAGGGAGGGAATGTTGTGGTAGACTTGGTCTTGTTCCTGTTGAATAAGTCCTATTGTTTAGGAAGATGGACCTGTTCTTTTGCTCTATTCTTTTGCTTAGTGAGATGCACTTTCAACATTCTGTTATTGTAAGGCTATATATAGTCTTACTTTGCATAAGTCTTTCAATATCAACAATAATGTCATACAGTAGGCTATTTAGTTATTGGATATCATTTTTAGAGCAAGACTAGTAATGAATGCAAGTAATTTGTATTTTCTCTAATTAAAGGCACAACCTTGATAGCCTTGTATTTGTATTTTCTTCTCGCCATTGTCTTTCCCATTCTCGGTACTTACCCCTCGGCCCAACAATAGTGATACTACTGATATTTTATAAATATATACAAAGATATATGTAGAGATGAAAACATATTTGGAGAAATCTATATCCAGGCGGTGTTGGGGACTGCACGCATGTTTTCGAGTCCGATCCTAAATAGAGTAGAGGAACGGCACCAATTCAAGACAACGTCCATATTTTGTGCTTTTAGCAAGATGTTATGTGCTAGTTCGCTAAAAATACGGGATACAAAGTCAACGTTTTGAAATATATGATGCAATATGTAAAATAGGATAAACTTGGAGAAAGCAAAATGGAGGGATTAATTATTTAATTTATAAGAAAGTTATTACATGCTAGCTCTATAGATAATAACCATGTTTATGTTTAGAGATAATAACCAAGTATCAATGTATATATTTAACTTGGTATACAAATTTTAACTTGGGAAGAAAGAGAAAGAGACTTCATACTATACCACTGAAGATGAAAATATCACTTCAAATCATGCATCCGATATTTCAATACAGATTTGCTGCAGTTCATACAATAGGGAAGAAGAAGATGGGTAAAACTCCACCAGCTATATAAACAATTCCAATTATAAGTAATATACAACTCACGTTTGTCTAATAAAGAAAATATGCTAATGTTTCTAGAGATTATATACAGGTAAATTAGTATGAAATGGCTTGGTACCCAACTTAAAACTAAGCTCCATAGAATTGTTAATTGCACCTTCGCTACCAATTTATGGAGGTGGGCAAAGCTTAGTTTGTAACAAAATGGTACCTTGAATCAACATGGCTCTCAACGTCCCAAAGGAAAGAACCAAAAGTCACAGCCTCCAGAACAAGTCGTCTCAGGCCGCCAAAGCTAATCGTAATATTTTCGTCTTTAGAGGAATCAACAGTTCCTTCAGGGGTGATAACAACCTCAGGTCTACCAAACAAAGCTTCAGTATGTTTCTCTACGATGCTAATGGCCTCCTTGGATCTTATGGTTGCATATCTTTGAAGTGTCTCAGCGTCAAATGACATCACATAGGTTCTCAATCGCGATGATTTTATTCCCTGACCAAAGCCTCCCGGACCCATGCCACCAGACCAGGACGAGACTTCAGGGTGAGGTTGTGCATTCCTCAAAGATTCACTGACACTGTTGGTATTGGGTCTCGTCTCATCTCCAACAACTTGCTCGATGTTACCCTTTTCATCATCGTTGCCCTGTGGCAGGATTTTCATTGCCTTCTCGAGCTGAAATCTCTGGTCAATCCGCTTAAGAAAATATCCATAAATCACTGACGCTGCATAAACCTGGCCAACCTTTAGTTTGCTTATCTGAGCTACAGAGGAAGAATCACCCAACCGATTTCCTAAAATGAAAGTCAAGTGATTCTGGATCATCTCATAGGCTTCAAGAGAGTGAAGTTGTTCAAGTTTCTCATCTTGGCGGGGCCATGTATCAACTTGCCCAGATGAGTCTGAAGATGATGGAGCTATGGTTGGTATCAAAGAAACATTGGCGTCCATGAACTTTTGCACTACCAAAGCATATAAAATCTCTTCCAGAGCCTTTTTCCTTTCATTGTCCTTCACCTCAGCAATTCTCCTGAATGCCAAAACCCCATCAAATAATTAGATTTCACCTGATATTTTATATGACTTGGTTTTTCTAATTTCTAAAAAATTGAATTTGCAGGACAAGCCAAATATGAACTTAAATTTGCTTCTTTGTCCCACAAATAAATAAATTACTATTTTGAATGAGAGAAGATTTTGGTTACAAGGAACAAAAGAATAGATCAGGGAACCATGACAGCAAGTCAAACTAACAGTAGGACACAGTCCTTGAAAATAACTTAAAATTTGATATTTTGTATTTATTTTCTTTATGTATTTCTTGGTATTTATTTAATTCCATTAATTGTTCTTCAGTTAAAGACATTTCTTTGCCGATTACATCGCCAAGTTTTATTGCTTCAAGTTCTTGTTGAGGTATGTCTGTTATGTTTTCTTTAAACATAAAAATATATTCTTCCTATGATTCTTCTTCACTTTCAACTTCAAATAATCTCTCTTCTATATCAGAGAATTCTTCTCCATACAGAATTTCTATATCTTGTTCTTCCTTTAATGTTATCATTTTCTTTGTTCCTTTTCCAAACTACAAGTCTAAATAAAATATGTTAAAGTACCACAAATGTTTTATTTAGAACTCTCATCGAAGTCATGGCAAAAAATGGAATAATCATGAAAGGATTTCCCCCCAAGTAGGAGTAAACATGCAGATCAATAGAACCTTTTGCAACCTAAATTTGATTACTAAATTATAAGCAAAACAAATAAGAATTGGAAAAAGAAAGTAAGAACGAAAATTAAAGTGAATCCCTATTAGACAATTAAACAAGAGGTCACCTGTACAATACTAGGTCAGTGCCAGAAGCAGAAGTATCTTCTTTCTGTTTTTCAGCATCACGGTCAGTCTGAAGCTGTTCAAGCTGCTGCTCAACAGCAGCAGGGACCAAATGTGGGTGGCTAGTCAAGATCTGAGTCAGAAACTGCCCAATCGGAGACTCCAGCTGAAGTGGAGCAATTGGAGCAGCCGGTCCCGATGAATCAGAAGACGATGATGCTCTGATTGCAGTGTATTTCTTCTTGCTGCCAACAGACAATCTCCCATGGAGCAACTTTGAGTTTGAATGTGATGGGAACTGCTGAAAATCAAGTGGGAATACAGAAAACTATTTTAGCTCATAAATTTACCAAAACCTTAATATAAAAATTGTGGACATCTAAAAGGTAGAACAACTCATTCCATGTATCCTACATTCCCATCTATCATTCCATTCCAAATAGAGAATTCCCATTTGAAAGACAGCCTCTTTAGGGAAAAATACATTCAGAAATCTAGCCCATTGTTATTTAAGGCACGAGGCACACCGAGGTGCAAAGCTCTTCTTGGGCCTAGGCGCGAGGCAAAGCGCGCCCCTCATTGAAGTGAGGCACACTATTTTTAAAAATTTAAAAATATATATACACACATTTAATCATTTATGTATCAAATTTATCAACCATTAAGTAATTTTACAAACTCGTAAGCATGTTCAAAAAGTTTTTATAACAATTTCAAGGATCATACCTATGTAGTACAGTGGTACACTGATGTACATAGTTAAATACTTACAATCTTAAATATATACATTTAAGTAGTAAACACTAAACAACAATATAAATGCATATTTAAATATTAAAAAAATACTTATAAGTTATATACACATTTAATTATTTAATAAGTTGGTAAACACCGGAATAGTAGTCTAGCTAAGTACCCAAAATTTCTGAAAAAAATTGGGCAGCATAACCCCTTGGTATTTTGCAAAATAGCCTTTTTTTTGGGCAAGAGAAGAGAAGGAAAAAAAGAAGAAGGGAGAGACTTACCTAGAGGAGGAGGCTGCAATTGATGGTCTAAATTGGTTAGGAAAAAAAAATATACACAACTTCGATAATGCCCGCGCATCGAGTGTGCCTCACCTCAGGCGAGGAGCCCCAACATGGGCTTCATGCCTAGGCTAGGCGCGCCTTTAACAACACTGATCTAGCCTCTATAAATTTTCATTTTTTGGGGAATAATAATCTCTATAAATCGATGAACACATACATGTAGTTTCAGAATGTAAAACATAGATTTTAAACAAGCATATAATAAATCAATAACTTGATATTCAAAAGGATACTATAATAATGGGAAACCCAAAACAGAGATATATAATTATGGCAACAGGTACTAGGACTTGTGTGTCTAATTGTTAACATTATGCAACAACTTAGGGTCAATTCGACGAACTTTGACTATGTTTGTTTGCAAGGATTATAACAGAACTATTATCCCAAGTGTCTTGTTTATTTTTAAATTTAGGCACTATTAGTCTCTGATTATAAAATGACTTAATAGTCTTGAGATTATAATTATAATCCCGAGATTATAATCTTAGATTAATAGTCTTGGGATTATAATCCTTGCAAACAAACATAGCCCTAGTGACTTGTGCACACCTTCGGTTGCATTTCCCATATGTATTACCCAAAACAAACATAAATTAAAATTAGCTAGAAAAATCTAAGAACCAAGTCCTTGTGAACTTTAACAAGCTGATTAAGCAGGCCTTCAAGCTCAAGCACAGCTTAATCCAACTTTTACCAATTAGCTAATATTAAAATTACCTTACTAGTATGCATCTAATCATTTCAACTTAACATATCTCATAATGATATAAAACTGATAATGATAACAATAAATAAATACAACAGCCAACTAAAGCATATTAGATTTATCCTTCAAATTTAAAGACAGAGTAGGCCATCTACACCACACTAACGAAACACAGTAAACAGTTTTGATAAATAATTTTAAGAAGAATTTTCAAAAAAAAATATATAAAATGAATATGTAATTTCATAAGCTTTAATTAAAAGACAAATCTTATTTCACTTCCAAGTAAAATTGAACCCCCTACAACTCTACAGTTATCAGATGAATATTATAAAACAAAACAGAATAATTACCTTCATCCAAGATTTGGTGCTGATCCGAACGAAATCAGGTCTGCTAGATATCGAGATACTGGGTCGGGCAACTGAGTACGGAACAACTCCGAACGAAGATCGAAGAGCAGTGGCTGCATCCATTCTCAACACTGAAATTACAGCAAAGTAATCAGAAACCATAAAATTGTAACAACAAATTGAAAATCAAAATCAACTAATACAATCAATTACCTTCTTATAAATATCAGAAAATAAAAGCTAAAGAAATCAATAAGCCTATGAAATGGGTCTGATTTGATTTCTATATATAGGTGGTTCGAGTTGGTGGAAGTTGATTTTGGTATTCGTTTGTGGTGGGCGAATTATATAGAGGATTACCAATTGCTTAACATCACGTTTATATCTTTATTTTGTCTGGAAAACGTGTGGCTAAAGTAATAACGCCCTGGTTTTCTGATCATCTACGGTACTGCCACTGTATTTCTTTCTTTTCTTCTTTTTTAGCTAATTCGGGGGTAGGGTTGAACTACGATCCTTTTGTTATTCATTCGGAACTGATATTTTCATATAAAAAAAATATTTTTACATAATTTTTTCCGCATGAATTGTGAATGGGTTTTATCTCTATGTTAAAGAGACTCGTGTAAAAATATCATTTTAACATATAAAAATATTAATTTCCTATTTATTATTAGTGTTGTTTTGTTTATATTTCAATAATATAATCTTATTAGATATGCCCAAGATGAAAAAAATAATTACAATAACAACCCAACCTCAATGATCCAAACATATAATCACACATGACCTGAAAACTTTTGTATCCTTTTCTTCGACAATCTAATCCACAACGCCTTCGTTAGACTCGAATATATAATTGCACGTATCAAGGCAAGAGTACATTTGGACCACTTTAACCATTACAAATTCACTCAAAAGATTAAGTTCAAAATCTCAATTTTTACCTTTAATTTGACTTTAACAAATTATCTTACACGTTTTAATATGAGACTGAATTGTTACACAAACACAATAACACGATTCATATATTATTATAACTCAATAATATATTAACCATTATTATGTATATAGGACACAAAAATCAACATTCTTTTGTTGTCATATCATTTTTTTTTATCTTTGTCATTTGATGTGGGAAAAAAGAAGAAGTGATTTCATTATAATGAAAAATACAAATAAAAAGTGCATACCGTTAAGTAGTGTCATTGTTTATTTGTTTTTTTTTGGTGTATAAAAAGAATTATATGTACGGATCCCAGAGTTGGTAATTTTTTAAGGTCCGGGGTAAAAATTTTCAAGTGTGCCCCTTTATATAAATTAAATAAAAAAATAAATAAATTATCAACTAATTATTTTTATTAAAATTATAAGAATTTACAAAAGATAAGGAAGAACACTTTAAAATATCATCGAAACAAAGAATCATCACATGTACTTACAAAATAAAAATATCAATAAAATCGGTAAAACTAATGAAATACTCACTGTAGTTGGTAAGTTTTACTGAGTACACAATTGAACTTTTAATTTTTCAAATTACCCCACTAAACTAATTATTATTTTGAAATTGGGTTATTTCGTTAAAAAAGAATAAACGGACTTTAATTTTTTATCTACAAAACTAATGAATTACCCACTGTAGTTGACATGTTTTACTGATTACATCATTGACCTTTTAATTTTTTAGATTACCCTATTAAACTAATTAAAAAATAATTATTTTAAATATTTTTAAAAATAATTATTATTTTCAGTAAAAAAATATTAGAAACTTTAATTTTTTTTCCATAAAATGAGTAAAGTTTCATAAAATATAGATTTAAAAAAATTAAATTTTATGAAACCTTACTGATTTTAAAAAATAAAAATAAAAATTCCTTTTGAAAATAAAGTTTATTTTTTTGAATCTATATTTTATAAAATTTTACTCATTTTTTTAAAATATGAAGATTTTTTCAATTTTTTTCTTGAAAATAATATTTATTTATAAAAATTATTAATTTCTTTTTTGAAAAAATTGAATCAGTTTTTTTATTTGTCTTTTACTGTTTTTTTATTTTAATTTTCATTTTTTATTTTTTTTAAATTTCTAATATTAAGAATGGGTCATTCTGTTAAAAAATTAACTAAACATTAATTTAATTTAAAATCACTTTAATTTTTTTGAATCTATATTTTATGAAACTCTACTCATTTTATGAAAAAAAAGTTTCTAATATTTTTTTCTTAAAATAATAATTATTTTTTAAAATATTTAAAATAATTATTTTTAATTAGTTTGATGGAGTAATTTGAAAAATTAAAAGTTTAATGGTGTAATCAGTAAAATATGCCAACTGTAGTGGGTAATTCATTAGTTTTGTAGATAAAAAATTAACGTTCGTTTATTTTTTTTTTAACAGAATGACCCAATTTCAAAATAATAATTAGTTTAGTGGTGTAATTTAAAAAATTAAAAGTTCAATGGTGTAATCAGTAAAACCTATCAACTACAGTGGGTATTTCTTTAGTTTTGTCCAATGAAATCTAAACTACAAAACATTATTTAAAATGTCTTCTTGTTGCACTTTTAGATATAAAATTATCAATTATATTATCATATTTAATATTTTCTAACATATTATTTTTAATGTATAATATCATTAATCTTTTTATTATTTTATTTTTTTATACACATAAATATATAAGCTTATAAAAAAATTTAGATCCCCTCAATTGTGGGCCTGAGCGGTTGCCCCGGTGGCCCTTGCCCAGGGCTGGCTCTGACGGATCCAATAAATAGATAGGAGGGGTAGTTTAGGAAGCTCTGTTTCTCAAGTATACAAGTGGACAATAGTGTTACGTCTCCTGTAGGAGATTGTCGGCATTGTATTCGAGGCTTGGGTTGTTTGAGTTGACTGAAAGCATTGTTTACACTTGTGGTGAACCACTGCGGCACTGCCTAAAGCATTTGTTTGAATTATAGGTAAGTTACGTGTTCCCATTTGAGTGAAAATGTTTTTTTTTTCCTTTTTTTTTTCCCATTTATATGGCCTCAATTTTTTGGGTTTATCTTAAATTTGTAATTCACATTTCTTACACAATGCTATGATTTTTATTTTCCTAACACCACGAGTGCATTGATCCAATTAGGCTAAGGAGAGTTCACACTTTATGTGTACATGTAAAAGACATTAATGTACATGTTTAGAATTCGATTTGACGTTAAGTCTTCGATGTTGAGGTATTTCACCTGAATCTCAGATAAATTTAAGAGTATAGATGAGGTAACAAGTATGGTCGAATCTCAACCTAATAGGTTAACATTTTAAATATGATGTGGTCCAACATACTTATTGGGTCCATCTACATAGATGTGTGTGATATACCCTACATTGAATTCATTTATGGGGTCATTTACTCCTTTCATATTTCTTGATAATGGATTTTAATTCATTTGTAAATTTTTACAAATGTCCTCTACACAGGTGAATTCGTCACATCAAGAGTCCTTCCCTAATTTGTACTATTTTCCTCAATCATTGCGACATTAATTATTGGCTATCCATTCTTGACTTTTATCTCTATCGAGAGTCATATTTTATCAAGAATTGAGCAGTTCTCTTCAACTATCACGGCACTAATTATCAGTAAAACACTAGATTTTTCTCCGTCGTGAGCCCTGCCATTCATCGAGAATTCAAGTTGTGTCTTTAAAAAGACTCTCCACTCCGTGATCAATCTTTCGAATTATTATTGCACATCTTTTGAAGAGACTCGACAGTTTTAGATTTATTTTTTAATAGCTCAGACATTGATTGTTGAAGAAAGATGGAGAGCTCACAATTTGCTTACACACCCACAAGGAACTAACAAATAGGTTTTGGTCAAACTATGTTAACTAGCTATGGCTTCATCAATTTTGGTCTGATCAAAACTTTGGGCTGAAGGCAGCTCTATTATCTATAGTTGCATGGGTGTGTGAATTTATAATAACTTGTGATAAAGTAGGGTTAGAAATGAGGCAAGTCGAGGTTTGGCTTGCTCGGGTCGAACTCGTTTAAAAAGTAAACGAATTGAGTCGAGTAACGGTATAAATAAGTATAAGATTTGGTTTTCGAACTTAGTCCCTCTAGTCAGGGGCGGATTCAGAAATTTTTATCAGCAGGGGCGAATTTTAATTAATTTCTTTGTTTGAGTCCGTCTAGTTAGGTTTTGGTATCTTTTTATAATTTTCAAATAAATTTTACTTGAAATATGAGAAACAAACTATCCAAAATTTATACTCAAAACACCAAAAATTATCCAGTGTCCATTAGTTAGATGCAGGGAAATAAAGTGATTATAACAACTAGAAATGAGGGGATGCTAAAGGCTTATAATCGTTTTCTATTTTTTGTGACGCCCCCAAAACAGGTATACAACACCTATTCTGAGTCGTCAATAACATGGTACAGAAACAACTACAACTTTATTAATACAACATAAAAACTGTGATTGTAAATACAAATATTGTCATCTAGACAATATCCACACTCAAATAAGTCCTCATTACAATTATTGGAACAATATTTTACAAAAAAAATGGTGAGGACTACTAAAACAACTTCCTAGAACCTTCATTCCATACCCCGACTAGTACCTGCTACATTCTCGCCTCCTGAGAAGAAAATGGAACAACAAGGAAAAGGGTGAGCTCAACTAGCCCAGTAAAGAATATTATGACTAAGATAATATACAACAAATTAACGTTAGTCTTCAACAGGGAAAATTTAATAGAATACAATAGACAACAAGTTTTAATTCAATATTCGCAGCGGAAAATAATAATTCATAGAGAAGTTACGTAGAGAATGAAATCTACGATTATCTATGAATTTAAAAGCCCATCATCAACATTTTATCCCTGTAACATCAATCAATAAATATCTTGAATCAAATAGTCATCTTTGCACTACAGGCCAAAGATATTCATCAGTTGGTCATGTTCACCTCAACACCTGTTCATCTTTGCACTACGGACCAAAGATATTCATCATAAAATCATCAATCTTTGCACTACAGGCCAAAGATATTCAGTAACATCATCATTTAGACTGAGGATGATGAAAAATATTTTAAAGAAAACGAATCTAGTGAAGCAAAATAACAAATATTAAGGATTCGTATTTCGATTTATCCATGTCCAAAAATACCTTATCATAGTGAAGTAAAATTTAAGAATGATCAAAACATGGATACAATCAAAGCTAGTATTCAGAATAGATATTTGGACGAAAAGAAGGAAATTTTATTTTTCGGTGAATAGTAACTCGTGAATAGTAACTCATGAATAGTAACTCATGAATAGTAACCCCAACATGAAAAGTTTCAAATTTGATAAAAAAGTTCAGATCAATACTTCGGCATAATGATATTGAAGAAAATAATATCATTTAAGAAGAAATAACATCCCTTACCTCGGAAAGACGGTACTTCTGACTGGAATACTAGATATAGTGCTGAAGGAAACTTGCACCGTAAAGCAACACTCAAAGTATCAAATACTCACAAGAATACGCTTGTTATAGAGAGAGAAATAGAGAGAAACTTCAGTTTCTGGTGTGATTTCAATTTTAACCTAAGCACCCTATTTATAGGAAAATGCTTAGAACACCAAAGCAGAAAATTTAATATAATAATAATATATTTATCAAATTTTCCTTAGCCCACCTCTAGACATCTGATCTCAGCCCATTTATATCACATGTTAGCCCACTTAAATGCCAAAAAATATTTTTCTTCAAAATAATAAATAAAACTTCCAAAAATCAATTATTTCGGAACTTCAGAACTTCAATAATTCATAATAAATAGCCCTTTTATCAGAAAATTCGAATCTCGCGAGTTTTTATAAGAAATTCAATTCTCTACAAATTTGCAGAAGAAAGTTTTTTCAAATTCCAAACAGAAATTGACCGAAATTCACAAACGGACGATTTTATAGTCAATAATAAATTTTCGGTCAAGAATTATGTCCACCAACACACAAAACATGTGTTAATCATTTAATACTACAAAAATACTCTTCCTCCTCATATACTCATATATCCCACATTCATTGTAAAAATACCACCATCAATATATTATTAAAATAATATATTTAAATGAATTATTTTATCAGAAAAAGATAAAATATTAATTTTCAACAATTGTCACATTAAAATTTTTCTCTATCTATATCCACATAAAAACACTATTTTTCTCGTCATATAAATCAATAATTAATTACACACAAATAATATTACAGAATCACAGTACTAGCAACCAGGCCGTTCTCAGTAAAGAGGGGGCTTTCCAATAAGGATCTCTTCTTACTGGCGCGCAATTAGATGACCAAACCTCTCCTTAGACAGAACTTTCTAGACATTGCCAATAATGTTATCTAATAATAATAATATGAATTATTGCTCCGATAATAAAAAATACTGCGTAGTGACAATTATTGAAGCAACAGTAATATAAAATATCAACACAACAATTATTGAATCAATAAAATACAATATTGAACAGTAATTACTGTAACAATTATTGAGTAGTGCCTTCTTACGTAAGAATCAATAATTGGTGCAATACCGTGTGCTACGCGTATTACCGTGTGTTAACCACCGGGTATTTCAACAGTATTAATGGTAACAACTACGCCGTTATTTATAAACAACTTATTTTTGTCGTTTTCTTCATCCAATCGTTTTCTGTTATGGGGCCCACACAAGGCTGCGCCGTCGTACGAATATTCTCCGACAACAAGAATATTCCACGACCAAACAAATATTCCCCGACAACAATGAATATTTTATAATCACTTGCTTATTTAAAATATTTACGCATTTTACCCATAACTAACCACATTAATCAAATTAACTCTTACTATTTCAGAATAATAAATAGAGGAAATTAAATTTTATTTATTAATAATTTGGGGTCTTACAACCTCCCCTTCTTATGAAATTTCGTCTTCGAAATTGACATACGTATCTGGTGTTTCGAAAAGATGAGGATACCTTGCTTTCATTTCCGTTTCTAACTCCCAGGTCATTTCCTCAATAGCATGGTTTCTCCACAAAACTTTAACTTATGGTATGACCTTCGTGCGTAGGACATGCTCCTTTTTATCCATGATCTTGACAGGTACCTCCTCGTACGTTAAGTCTTCAGCTATCTCGTCCGGTTCTAACTCAATAACATGGGTCGGGTCTTTCACATATTTACGAAGCACAGATATATGAAAAATATTATGAACACGAGACATACTTGGAGGTAACGCAAGTCTATAGGCCACATTTCCTACTCGGTCAAGAATCTGAAATGGACCAATAAATCGTGGATTGAGCTTTCCTCTCTTCCCAAATCTTGTAACTCCTTTCCATGGAGCTATACGTAATAATACATGATCCCCAATGTCAAATTCCACGTCCTTTCGATGAAGATCCACATAACTCTTTTGTCGATCCTGTGCCGTTTGTATACGTTGTCGAATCGTTTGGATCTTCTCTGTAGTCATTCGTACCAACTCTGGTCCCAACAACGTTGCTTCTCTCACCTCATCCCAACATACTGGAGAGCGACACTTTCGTCCATACAATGCTTCAAAGGGAGCCACACCTATACTTGCCTGATAACTGTTGTTGTAGGAGAATTCCACCAATGGTAGGTACTTATCCCAACTTCCTTTGAAATCTAGGACACAAAGTCTTAATAAATCTTTAAGAGTTTGAATAGTCCTCTCTGATTGCCCGTCCGTTTGAGGATGGTATGCCGAACTGAACCGTAAATCCGTGCCCATAGCTTTTTGCAAGCTAACCCAAAATCTTGAAGTGAATCTTGGGTCACGATCCGAAACAATGGATACTGGCATGCCATGCAACCTTACAATCTCATTCACGTACATACTAGCAAGACGTTCAAGGGAATAAGTCTCCCGTATCGGCAAGAAATGAGCAGACTTGGTTAATCTATCAACTATAACCCAAATAGCATTTATACCTTGAGAAACCGTGGGAAGACCCGTAACAAAATCCATGGTAATGTGTTCCCACTTCCATTTCGGAATCTCAAGTGGTTGCAATGGACCCTTTGGTACTTGATGCTCCGCCTTTACACATTGACAAGTTAAACACCTCGAGATAAACTTTGCAATCTCTCTCTTCATATTGTTCCACCAAAATGTATGTCGAAGATCACGATACATTTTAGTACTTCCAGGATGGATTGCAAATGGTGTATTGTGTGCCTCCATCATGATCTTGTACTTTAAATCAGAATCGTTAGGAACACAAAGTCTGGAGTGGACTCGAAGTATTCCTTCTTCATCGATTCTTGCTTCTGGAATAGCACCTTCTTGCACTTTCTTCTTCATACGCATCAGCTCCGGGTCTGTAGCTTGAGCAACTTTAACTTTATCGATTAAAGTTGGTTCTACGCGTATACTTGACATCATCGCACTCGTTTCTGCATATGATCTTCTACTCAACGCGTCAGCTACCACGTTTGCTTTTCCAGGATGGTGTTGAATAGTGTGGTAGTAATCTTTCAACAGCTCGAGCCAACGTCGTTGTCGCATGTTGAGTTCTTTTGGAGTGAAGAAATATTTGAGGCTTTTATGGTCTGAATATATCTCCACCTTCTCCCCATATAGATAGTGCCTCCAGATCTTTAGTGCGAAAACGACTGCTGCCAACTCTAGATCATGAGTAGGATAATTTCTCTCATATTCTTTAAGTTGTCGCGAGGCATAGGCTATGACTTTCCCACGTTGCATGAGAACACATCCTAACCCTTTGCCTGAAGCATCGCTGTAGATAACAAATCCATCCGAACCAGATGGTATTGTCAGAACAGGTGTCGAAATGAGTCTCCTCTTAAGCTCTTGGAAACTCTTCTCGCATTCTTCGCTCCATACGAATTTGATATCCTTCCGAGTCAGCTGAGTTAACGGGGGTAGCGATTCGAGAAAACCCTTCTACGAATCTCCGATAATAACCAGCTAAGCCTAGAAAGCTACGTACATCGGTCACCGTCTTCGGTTGCTCCCAGCTTTGTATTGCTTCAATCTTCGCCGGGTCCACAGATACTCCATGTTTTGACACCACGTGCCCTAGGAATGCTACTTCCTCAAGCCAGAACTCGCATTTCTTCAACTTAGCATATAACTTGTTTTCACGCAGCCTTTGGAGTACCAGCTTCAAATGGTGCTCATGATCTTCACGGCTTTTGGAATATATGAGGATGTCATCAATAAATACAACAACGAACTGATCCAAATAATCCTTGAATACTCGGTTCATCATATCCATGAAAGCTGCAGGAACATTAGTCAATCCAAAAGACATGACTAAGAATTCATAATGCCCGTACCGAGTTCTAAAGGCAGTCTTCGGAATATCCTCAGTTTTAACCTTCAGCTGATGATATCCAGAACGAAGATCGATTTTTGAAAAGAATTGTGCTCCTTGTAACTGGTCAAACAGGTCATCAATACGAGGTAGCGGATACCTATTCTTGATGGTGACATGGTTTAATTCCCGGTAATCGATACAAAGTCGCATACTCCCGTCTTTCTTCTTTACAAATAAAACAGGAGCACCCCAAGGAGATGTACTAGGACGAATGAAACCGATGTCCAACAACTCTTGTAGTTGGACTTTTAACTCCTGAAGTTCAATAGGAGCCATTCGATATGGGGTTTTAGAAATAGACTTTGTACCAGGTTCAAGATCAATAAAGAATTCAACTTCACGTTCCGGGGGTAGACCGGGAAGTTCTTCAGGAAATACGTCAGGAAAGTTACTAACAACAGGAATATTATTCAAATTTGACGTGTCTTTATTCAAATCCATAACATGGGCTAAGAAAGCTTGACATCCATTTTTCAATAAACGAATAGCTTTATGACTTGATATGACAGTGATTGATTTTAATGGCTTTGTTGCTTGAATTCGAACAACAGGTTGATTAGGAATATGAAAGCTAATCACCTTACGAAAACAATCAATTTTGGCATGATGAGTAGTTAACCAATCAATTCCTAAAATCACGTCAAATGCAAGTATCTTTAAAGAGATAAGGTCAACAGGTAAGGTGATGGTACCAACTTGGATCAAACAAGATTTATAAACAGTGGATGTGATGAAAGTTTCCCCTAACGGAGTCTCCACAGATAAATCAAAGTCTAATTTCTCCGGAGTCAAGTTTAAACGTTGAGCACAAGCAGGAGAAATAAATGAATGGGTAGCACCGGTATCTAGTAAGGTATAAACTTCACATGAATTTATGATTAGCTTACCCGTGATCACCTCGTTTGGGTTCCTAGCTTGAGCAGCTTTAACTTTATCGATTAAAGTCGGTTCTACTCGTATATTTGATATCATCATGTGGGTACTTGGAGCCTTCATCTCTATCTCCATCCTTTGCAAGTCATACAAAATGGGCCTTTGTGTTAACAACATTGCACTCGTACTCGCATATGATCTTCTACTCAATGCGTCAGCTACTACGTTTGCTTTTCCAGGATGATATTGGATGGTATGATCGTAATCTTTCAACAGCTCGAGCCAACGTCGCTGCCGCATGTTGAGTTCCTTTTGGGTGAAGAAATATTTGAGGCTTTTATGATCTGTATAGATCTCCACTTTCTCCCCATACAGGTAGTGTCTCCAGATCTTCAACGCGAAAACTACTGCTGCCAACTCCAAATCATGAGTAGGATAATTCCTCTCATATTCTTTGAGTTGTCGCGAGGCATAGGCTATGACTTTCCCATGTTGCATGAGAACACATCCTAACCCTTTGCCTGAAGCATCACTGTAGATAACAAATCCATCCGAACCAGATGGTATTGTCAGAACAGGTGCCGAAATGAGTCTCCTCTTAAGCTCTTAAAAACTCTTCTTGCATTTCTCGCTCCATACGAATTTGATATCTTTCCGAGTCAGCTGAGTTAACGGGGTAGCGATTCGAGAAAACCCTTCCACGAATATCCGATAATAACCAGCTAAGCCCAGAAAGCTACGTACTTCGGTCACCGTCTTTGGTTGCTCCCAACTTTGTATTGCTTCAATCTTCGCCGGGTCAACAGATACTCCATATTTTGACACCACGTGCCCTAGGAAAGCTACTTCCTCAAGCCAGAACTCGCATTTATTCAACTTAGCATATAACTTGTTTTCACGCAGCCTTTGGAGTACCATCTTCAAATGATGCTCATGATCTTCACGGCTTTTGGAATATATGAGGATGTCATCAATAAAGACAACAACGAACTGATCCAAATAATCCTTGAATACTCGGTTCATCATATCCATGAAAGTCGCAGGAGCATTAGTCAATCCAAAAGACATGACTAGGAATTCATAATGCCCGTACTGAGTTCTGAAGGCAGTCTTTGGAATATCCTCAGTTTTAACCTTCAGCTGATGATATCCAGAACGAAGATCGATCTTTGAAAAGAATTGTGCTCCTTGTAACTGGTCAAACAGGTCATCAATACGAGGTAGCGGATACCTATTCTTAATAGTGACATGGTTTAATTCCCGGTAATCAATACAAAGTCGCATACTCCCGTCTTTCTTCTTTACAAATAAAACAGGAGCACCCCAAGGAGATGTACTAGGACGAATGAAACCGATGTCCAACAACTCTTGTAGTTGGACCTTTAACTCCTGAAGTTCAATAGGAGCCATTCGATATGGGGTTTTAGAAATGGGCTTTGTACCAGGTTCAAGATCAATAAAGAATTCAATTTCTCGTTTCGGGGGTAGACCGGAAAGTTCTTCAGGAAATACGTCAGGAAAGTCAATAACAACAGGAATATTATTCAAATTTGACGTGTCTTTATTCAAATCCATAACATGGGCTAAGAAAGCTTGACATCCGTTTTTTAATAAACGAATGGCTTTATGGCTTGATATAACAGTGATTGATTTTAATGGCTTAGTTGTTTGAATTCGTACAACAGGTTGGTTAGGAATATGAAAACTAACAACCTTACGAAAACAATCAATTTTGACATGATGAGTAGTTAACCAATCAATCCCTAAAATCACATCAAAAACAAGTATCTTTAAAGAGATAAGGTCAACAGGTAAGGTGATGGTGCCAACTTGGATCACACAAGATTTATAAATAGTGGATGTGATGAAAGTTTCTCCTAACGGAGTCTCCACAGATAAATCAAAGTCTAACTTCTCCGGAGTCAAGTTTAAACGTTGAGCACAAGCAGGAGAGATAAAGGAATGGGTAGAACCGGTATCTAATAAGGTATAAACTTCGCATGAATTTATGATTAGCTTACCCGTGATCACCTCGTTTGGGTTCCTCGCATGTTGACCAGTCACGACAAACGCTCTTCCAGGAACCGTTGACTTTGACTTTTCTGGGGCAGCCTTTTGAGTCACCGTCCCCGCTAAACTTGGTTTCGCTATCATACAATCTCGAGCGATATGTCCTTCCTTTCCACAATTATAGCATACCTTGAACTGTTGTGGACAGTTTGGGCTGATATGTCCCTCTTTTTCACATTTATAGCATATGACTGGTGGTCGTTCTCCTCCCTTGGAACCAGTTGCTGCTGGTGCTGATGTGAGACCCCGAATTTTATGAAATAAAAGTATTCAATTTTTCTGTTTTGATAAATGGTTAAATTAATAAAAGGTTAAAGTTAAGGGTGATATGTGAATTTTTTTTTAAAGTAAACAAGTTGTCATAAAATACATGGTCACTATTCACGAGTTACTATTCACGGGTTACTATTCACCCAAATTACTATTCACTCTAGTATTGTTCACTCGAGTATTTGGGACACTTTTTGTGTCGAAGTACTATTCACGAGTTACTATTTACGAAGAATATTCGTACGACGGTACAATCATTGGTGGACCCCACAACGGAATTATTGTCAGATTGAGAAAACGACAAAAATATTTTATTAAAAATAACGGCGAAAGTTTTACCGTTGATACTGTTGAACTACTCGGTAGTAAAAGTACAGTAATACGTGTGGTTGTATAGTAGCACACGGTATTGATGCTTATGTGAGAAGTCACTCAGTTTGATTCAATTATTGTCAATTAATAATATGAATTATTTAGCGATAATGAAGTTTTATTTTATTCGTATTATTAACGTAATAAAACAGAAATATCTTTTTATATAAAACAGAATACTTTATTAAAGTTATTCTATAAATAGAATATATTATATTTTAATGTGCATAGTGTTTTGCATAGTAAAATCTTTTTATATAAAATAAAATACTTTATTAAAGTTATTCTATAAATAGAATATATTATATTTTATTTAAAAGATTTTTCTTTAAATATGGACCGTCAGATTAAAGTAAATCAATCTGGACCGTTCATGGATTAGTTACTATGTATTCTATTTTCCTATAAATAGAAGCTCATTCCTTCATTATTTTCTTACGAATTCACTGAACTCTAGAGAGAGAAACTATAGAGAGAAAGAAGAAGAGTATTCTGCCATTTAACTACTTCTTTATTTCAGTTCTTCTTTAAAACGGTAAGGGGTGTTATTCTTTCTTATTCATGAAGAGAACTGTTGTTATTCCATTAATTATTATTATTCTGTTGGAATAACCTGTATACGCGGTCTACCCTATACTTGGTGACATTCTTCTATTATTCTGTTGGAACATCCTGTCTGTGTATTTTACACCGGACCTGGTTCCGTTTTTATTATTATTCTGTTGGAACATCCTGTCTGTGTGTTTTACACCGGACCTGGTTTCGTTTTTATTATTATTCTGTTGGAACATCCTGTCTGTGTGTTTTACACCGGACCTGGTTCCATTATTTATTATTCTGTCGGAATATCCTGTCTGTGTGTTTACGCCGGACCTGGTTCTATTATTTATTATTCTGTCGGAATATCCTGTCTGTACGTTTACGCCGGATCTGGTTCCATTATTTATTATTCTATTGGAATAACCTGTCTGTGCGGTCTATCGCATGCATGGTGATTTCTTTTGTTATTCCATTCTTTATTATACTCAGTTGGTTAAGTTTTGACTTCTATACTCCATGAAATTTGTGAAATATCCTTGACATTTGCGCTTCATCTAGTATCTATTCATGAAAATATTCTCCTGATCATTCTTGAATTTTACTCCACAAAGTAGTATCATGTTGACAATTTGGACGTTGTTAATTCTTGGATAAATTAATTTTTGAACTTGTTTTATTGAATTCTTATATCATTGTCATCATCCTCATGTATATATTCTGTTGAAAGTCATCTGTGGCCTGTAGTGCATAGATGGACTTGGTATGATTATGACCAGGGATTATTCGGTGTAATCATGACCGTAATGTTATGAATGATGTGGTAAAAGTCGACATTGGCCCGTAGTGCATTGATGGACAGTTGTTGGCATGATCATGACCATTAATGAATATACGAATATCCTTGGCCGTAGTGCAGGGGTGATTCGATGATGTGGATTATTTTATTAAGCTGAGTCCCAGCGATCACAGTGTTGGAAAATCTTTTAAATCATAAAAGATAGTAGAGTTTATTTTCTACTTGACTCTCTTAATGGATTGCTTGTTCCGCTACAGTTAAACTTGATGTCTATTATATTTTATCAGTTTAACATTGTTGAAGGCTAATGATAATTTATTCTGCATTATCTTAGTCATAATATTTCTTACTGGGCTAGTTGAGCGCACCCTTTCTTTCACTGTTCTCTTCAGGAAATGAGAACGTAGCTGGGGCAAGTCGGGGAACGGAGTGATGGTCCGAATGATAGTATTAGTTAGTAGTCCTCACTATTCTATGTAATGGTGTGTTAATAAATGTAATGAGGACTCCTTTTGAGTATGAATACTCTCTAGAAGATAATATTTGTATTCAAACTCACAGTTTATGTTTTGTCGTATTGTACACGACAGTTGTATTAGTAAGTTGTATTTGTATTCTGTACTAAGTATCTGACGACCCAAGATGGGTGATGTATACCTAATTTTGGGGGGCGTCACAGTTGGTATCAGAGCTATAAGTAAAGAGCCCCGAGCCTCTCGCTGGTGACTTCCTGTTGATGGGGGATGCACCAAAGCCAGACTCTCCGTAGGGGACGCCGTTCTGCGGTGGCAAACTGATAGGTACCATTGTGAGGTGCTGTGGTTGAAGCACCATGAGAGTCACAGTTGGTATCAGAGCTTAGGGATACGATCCCTGGCTGAGATATAAGATAAGAACTAGGAGGGGAGAGACGGGGAATTCCTTCGCTAGTATGACCTACCTAAGTTTATTTGGTATTTAATTGGTCGGTCAGAGTATAGGGATAATATGTGATATGTTAATTAACCCTTGTTTTGTGGCAGTGTTTGAAAATGGCATCTAACAATGTTGAGATAAGCATTGGGGCAAAAAAATATGACCATATCGCAGTACGAGTTTAAGTTTGCGGAGTTATCCCGGTTTGCATCCCATTTGGTCGATAATGAGGAGCGAATGACGCGAAAGTTTCTAAGAGGTTTGAAACCCTATATACGTCAATACCTCATTCTCATGTTTATATTTTGTTGAAAGTCATCTGTGGCCTGTAGTGCACAAATGGACTTGGTATGATTATGACCAGGGATTATTCGGTATAATCATGACCGTAATGTTACAAATGATGTGGAAAAAGTCCTCATTGGCCCGTAATGCATTGATGGACAGTTTTTGGTATGATTATGACTATGGATTCTCTTTGGCCGTAGTGCAAAGACTAATTATTTTATGGTATGATCAGGACCGTTGATGAAAACACGATTATCTTTAGCCGTAGTGCATGCATAATTCGTGGTCGTGATACTAAAGAATATCCTTAGCCGGAGTGCAAGGGTGATTCGATGATGTGGATTAATTATTGAGCTGAGTCTCAGCAGTGAAATATTAATTCATAGATGTGGTAAAAGTCATCTGTGGCTTACGTGCATAGATGGACTTGGTATGATTATGACCAGGGATTATTCGGTATAATCATTACCGTAATTAAAAACACGATTATCTTTGGCACGTAGTGCATGGATAATTCATGGTCGTGATACTAAAGAATATCCTTGGCCTGTAGTGCAGGGATGATTCGATGATGTGGATTAATTATTGAGCTGAGTCTCAGCAATGAAATATTAATTCATAGATGTGGTAAAAGTCATCTGTGGCTTACGTGCATAGATGGACTTGGTATGATTATGACCAGGGATTGTTTGGTATAATCATGACCGTAATTGAAAACACGATTATCTTTGGCACGTAGTGCATGGATAATTCGTGGTCGTGATACTATTAAGCTGTGTCTCAGCATTATTGATTTTACAGTTGTATATCCTTGGCCTGTAGTGCGAAGATTAACTGTTGATTATTGGTTATACAGTTGTAAATCTTTAGCCGTAGTGCAAAGATGAATTTATTAGTATGATTATGAGCAGGAATTGTGATTTGGTATAACCATGATTTTTGATGTTTCAGGTGAAGATAGGTGATGCAAATTTTCTTCTTCCTGGGTGCGAAAATTAATTCAGAATCACAATTATGATTATGAGTTATTCATATGATTGTGGACAGAAATTGTTGATTGATGTTACAGGGATATGGTCACTGACGGAGATATTAGTCTAGAAGACGAGTAATATACTTCGCTAGGGTGTGACTTACCTAAGCTGAAATTGTTTACTTAATAAGTGAATAAATTGTGGTATGTCGATTAACCTTTGTTTTGAAGGTATATTCTAGAATGATATTCGAAATACAGGAGATGAGAAATGGAAAAATCATGATAGAACGGAATTATCCGGAAAGGTACAATCCGAAAAGAAAGTAAGGTATTCTCATCTCTTCGAATATCAGGTACGTACGTTAATTTCGAGGGCGAAATTCCATAAGGAGGGAGATTGTGAGACCCCGAATTTTATGAAATAAAAGTATTCAATTTTTCTGTTTTGGTAAATGGTTAAATTGATAAAAGGTTAAAGTTAAGGGTGATATGTGAATTTTTTTTTAAAAGTAAACAAGTTGTCATAAAATACATGGTCACTATTCACGAGTTACTATTCACAGGTTACTATTCACCCAAATTACTATTCACTCTAGTATTGTTCACTCAAGTATTTGGGACACTTTTTGTGTCGAAATACTATTCACGAGTTACTATTTACGAAGAATATTCGTACGACGGTACAATCATTGGTGGACCCCACAACGGAATTATTGTCAGATTGAGAAAACGACAAAAATATTTTATTAAAAATAACGGCGAAAGTTTTACCGTTGATACTGTTGAACTACTCGGTAGTAAAAGTACAGTAATACGTATGGTTGCATAGTAGCACACGGTATTGATGCTTATGTGAGAAGTCACTCAGTTTGATTCAATTATTATCAATTAATAATATGAATTATTTAGCGATAATGAAGTTTTGTTTTATTCGTATTATTAACGTAATAAAACAGAAACATCTTTTTATATAAAACAGAATACTTTATTAAAGTTATTCTATAAATAGAATATATTATATTCTAATGTGCATAGTGTTTTGCATAGTAAAATCTTTTTATATAAAATAAAATACTTTATTAAAGTTATTCTATAAATAGAATATATTATATTTTATTTAAAAGATTTTTCTTTAAATATGGACCATCAGATTAAAGTAAATCAATCTGGACCGTTCATGGATTAGTTACTATGCATTCCATTTTCCTATAAATAGAAGCTCATTCCTTCATTATTTTCTTACGAATTCACTGAACTCTAGAGAGAGAAACTATAGAGAGAAAGAAGAAGAGTATTCTGCCACTTAACTACTTCTTTATTTCAGTTCTTCTTTAAAACGGTAAGGGGTGTTATTATTTCTTATTCATGAAGAGAACTGTTGTTATTCCATTAATTATTATTATTCTGTTGGAATAACCTGTATACGCGGTCTACCCTATACTTGGTGACATTCTTCTATTATTCTGTTGGAACATCCTGTCTGTGTGTTTTACACCGGACCTGGTTCCGTTTTTATTATTATTCTGTTGGAACATCCTGTCTGTGTGTTTTACACCGGAGCTGGTTCCGTTTTTATTATTATTCTGTTGGAACATCCTGTCTGTGTGTTTTACACCGGACCTGGTTCCATTATTTATTATTCTGTCGGAATATCCTGTCTGTGCGTTTACGCCGGACCTGGTTCTATTATTTATTATTCTGTCGGAATATCCTGTCTGTGCGTTTACGCCGGACCTGGTTCCATTATTTATTATTCTGTTGGAATAACCTGTCTGTGCGGTATATCGCATGCATGGTGATTTCTTTTGTTATTCCATTCTTTATTATACTCAGTTGGTTAAGTTTTGACTTCTATACTCCATGAAATTTGTGAAATATCCTTGACATTTGCGCTTCATCTTGTATCTATTCATGAAAATATTCTCCTCATCATTCTTGAATTTTACTCCACAAAGTAGTATCATGTTGACAATTTGGACGTTGTTAATTCTTGGATAAATTAATTCTTGAACTTGTTTTATTGAATTCTTATATCATTGTCATCATCCTCATGTATATATTCTGTTGAAAGTCATCTGTGGCCTGTAGTGCATAGATGGACTTGGTATGATTATGACCAGGGATTATTCGGTGTAATCATGACCGTAATGTTATGAATGATGTGATAAAAGTCGTCATTGGCCCGTAGTGCATTGATGGACAGTTGTTGGCATGATCATGACCATTAATGAATATACGAATATCCTTGGCCGTAGTGCAGGGGTGATTCGATGATGTGGATTATTTTATTAAGCTGAGTCCCAGCGATCACAGTGTTGGAAAATCTTTTAAATCATAAAAGATAGTAGAGTTTATTTTCTACTTGACTCTCTTAATGGATTGCTTGTTCCGCTACAGTTAAACTTGATGTCTATTATATTTTATCAGTTTAACATTGTTGAAGGCTAATGATAATTTATTCTGCATTATCTTAGTCATAATATTTCTTACTGGGCTAGTTGAGCGCACCCTTTCGTTCACTGTTCTCTTCAGGAAATGAGAACGTAGCTGGGGCAAGTCGGGGAACGGAGTGATGGTCCGAATGATAGTATTAGTTAGTAGTCCTCACTATTCTATGTAATGGTGTGTTAATAAATGTAATGAGGACTCCTTTTGAGTATGAATACTCTCTAGAAGATAATATTTGTATTCAAACTCACAGTTTATGTTTTGTCGTATTGTACACGACAGTTGTATTAGTAAGTTGTATTTGTATTCTGTACTAAGTATCTGACGACCCAAGATGGGTGATGTATACCTAATTTTGGGGGGCGTCACAGCTGACGTCTTCGTATTGTCATTGTTGAATCTCCTCTTTTTAAAATCTCCTCCCGACTCGCTTCTTCTATTTTCATAGCCACGATTACCACAAGAGTGGTTGCCGTTCTTATCTGTATTTTTCTTTCTCCGCTGATTATCATTGTTCTGATGACTGTTGTCACCGATATGATCCTAGTTGTGGTCCCTCGGTTGACCGTACTCGTTATCTCGCTCTAATAATTGAGCCCTGTTGACAACATCTGAATAGAGAGAAAATTTATGAGAAATGAGATATTGACGTATGTCGGGTTTCAAACCTCTCAGAAACATCCGCGTCATACGTTCCTCATTCTCCACCAAATGAGGTGCAAACCTGGACAACTCCGCAAACTTCGCCTCGTACTGGGACACCGTCATGTTATTCTGCTCCAGTCTAATAAACTCTACCTCCTTCATATGACGAATACTTTCAGGAAAGTACTTGTCATTGAATAGCTTCTGAAATATCTCCCAAGACATGCTGAGTGCAGCTGGATGGGTACGCTTCACAGATTCCCACCAGTAGTCTGCCTCGCCACGGAACATAAAGGTGGCAAATAGAACCTTCTGTTCCTCCGTACATCCCAAGACATCAAATATCTTGGTAATTTGCTTGAACCATGTCTCCGCCTTAATCGGATCCGGCTTTCCCCAGAATTCTTGTGGTCCCAACTCTTTGAACTGCTTGGCTGTGACCAGCTGTGCGTTGCCATTGTTTCTTCCTATATTTTGAACAGGAATCTCCTTCGTCTGGTTTTGCATGAATCGCAAAAAGCTTCTAAACATCTCATCGTTCACCGTCTGCTCAGTGGTGTTGTTCACAGGAGGAACATTGCCAGCCTGTTGCACGTTCTCCTCGTTGGTGAGTACAGGTGTCTCCACGGTTTCATTTACTCCACAGTTAACATTCTCAGTCGACATTCTCAAATACTGCCATAAAACAAGGGTTAATTTAACAAATTAACAAATCACATAATATTCCTATATTATGACAAACCAACAAATAAGCTTAGGTAGGACACACTAGCGAAGGATTTACTCGTCTCTCCCCTCCTAGTTCTATTCCCCGATCACCGCCAGAGATCATATCCCTAAGCTCTGATACCAACTGTGACGCCCCCAAAACAGGTATACAACACCTATTCTGAGTCGTCAATAACATGGTACAGAAACAACTACAACTTTATTAATACAACATAAAAACTGTGAGTGTAAATACAAATATTGTCATCTAGACAATATCCACACTCAAATAAGTCCTCATTACAATTATTGGAACAATATTTTACAAAAAAAATGGTGAGGACTACTAAAACAACTTCCTAGAACCTTCATTCCATACCCCGACTAGTACCTGCTACATTCTCGCCTCCTGAGAAGAAAATGGAACAACAAGGAAAAGAGTGAGCTCAACTAGCACAGTAAAGAATATTATGACTAAGATAATATACAACAAATTAACGTTAGTCTTCAACAGGGAAAATTTAATAGAATACAATAGACAACAAGTTTTAATTCAATATTCGCAGCGGAAAATAATAATTCATAGAGAAGTTACGTAGAGAATGAAATCTACGATTATCTATGAATTTAAAAGCCCATCATCAACATTTTATCCCTGTAACATCAATCAATAAATATCTTGAATCAAATAGTCATCTTTGCACTACAGGCCAAAGATATTCATCAGTTGGTCATGTTCACCTCAACACCTGTTCATCTTTGCACTACGGGCCAAAGATATTCATCATAAAATCATCAATCTTTGCACTACAGGCCAAAGATATTCAGTAACATCATCATTTAGACTGAGGATGATGAAAAATATTTTAAAGAAAACGAATCTAGTGAAGCAAAATAACAAATATTAAGGATTCGTATTTCGATTTATCCATGTCCAAAAATACCTTATCATAGTGAAGTAAAATTCAAGACTGATCAAAATATGGATACAATCAAAGCTAGTATTCAGAATAGATATTTGGACGAAAAGAAGGAAATTTTATTTTTCGGTGAATAGTAACTCGTGAATAGTAACTCATGAATTGTAACTCATGAATAGTAACCCCAACATGAAAAGTTCCAAATTTGATAAAAAAGTTCAGATCAATACTTCGGCATAATGATATTGAAGAAAATAATATCATTTAAGAAGAAATAACATCCCTTACCTCGGAAAGACGGTACTTCTGACTGGAATACTAGATATAGTGCTGAAGGAAACTTGCACCGTAAAGCAACACTCAAAGTATCAAATACTCACAAGAATACGCTCGTTATAGAGAGAGAAATAGAGAGAAACTTCAGTTTCTGGTGTGATTTCAATTCTAACCTAAGCACCCTATTTATAGAAAAATGCTTAGAACACCAAAGCAGAAAATTTAATATAATAATAATATATTTATCAAATTTTCCTTAGCCCACCTCTAGACATCTGATCTCAGCCCATTTATATCACATGTTAGCCCACTTAAATGCCAAAAAACGTTTTTCTTCAAAATAATAAATAAAACTTCTAAAAATCAATTATTTCGGAACTTCAGAACTTCAATAATTCATAATAAATAGCCCTTTTATCAGAAAATTCGAATCTCCCGAGTTTTTATAGGAAATTCAATTCTCTACAACTTTGCAGAAGAAAGTTTTTCTAAATTCTAAACAGAAATTGACCGAAATTCACAAACGGGCGATTTTATAGTCAATAATAAATTTTCGGTCAAGAATTATGTCCACCAACACACAAAACATGTGTTAATCATTTAATACCACAAAAATACTCTTCCTCCTCATATACTCATATATCCCACATTCATTGTAAAAATACCACCATCAATATATTATTCAAATAATATATTTAAATGAATTATTTTATCAGAAAAAGATAAAATATTAATTTTCAACAATTGTCACATTAAAATTTTTCTCTATCTATATCCACATAAAATCACTATTTTCCTCGTCATATAAATCAATAATTAATTATACATAAATAATATTACAGAATCACAGTACTAGCAACCAGGCCGTTCCCAGTAAAGAGGGGGCTTTCCAATAAGGATCTCTCCTTACTGGCGCGCAATTAGATGACCAAACCTCTCCTTAGACAGAACTTTCTAGACATTGCCAATATTGTTATCTAATAATATTATTCAGATAATATGAATTATTGCTCCGATAATAAAAAATACTGCGTAGTGACAATTATTGAAACAACAGTAATATAAAATATCAACGCAACAATTATTGAATCAATAAAATACAATATTGAACAGTAATTACTGTAACAATTATTGAGTAGTGCCTTCTTACGTAAGAATCAATAATTGGTGCAGTACCGTGTGCTACGCGTATTACCGTGTTTTAACCACCGGGTATTTCAACAGTATTAATGGTAACAACTACGCCGTTATTTATAAACAACTTATTTTTGTCGTTTTCTTCATCTAATCGTTTTCTGTTATGGGGCCCACACAAGGCTGCGCCGTCGTACGAATATTCCCCGACAACAAGAATATTCCACGACCAAACAAATATTCCCCGACAACAATGAATAGTTTATAACCACTTGCTTATTTAAAATATTTGCGTATTTTACCCATAACTAACCACATTAATCAAATCAACTCTTACTATTTCAGAATAATAAATAGAGGAAATTAAATTTCATTTATTAATAATTTGGGGTCTTACATTTTTCATTTTCCATTATAAAATAAGACAAAATCATTGTAAGCTATCACAATAAAAGACAGAAACTACTCACCAAAATGATCCCCTTTTCAATTGAAGATCAAACAACTCAAAAATAAAAACTCAATTAGTCCAAACAAAGAGTAACCACGTTTAACCAAATCAATAACAAATAAAAAAAGAAAATCAAACTTGAATCAAACAATTCCTTACAGTTCACACGCTTACATCCCAAAAATTATACAAAAAATACTTTCAAGATTTTACCAAACTTTAAAATAAAAAAAAATTTGTACTTGTATTTAGAATTGGTTTATGAATTTTTTTATCCCCTCCAAATTTAACTATTTCAGTGATCTGCCCCCTTAAATTTATTAATTTATATATCTGTCCTGTAAGACCCCGAATTTTATGAAATAAAAGTATTCAATTTTTCTATTCAGTAAATGGTTAAATTGATAAAAGTTTAAAGTTATGGGTGAAATATGAATTTTTTTTCAAAATAAGCAAGTGGTTATAAAATAATCATTGTTGTCGGGGAATATTCGTTTGGTCGTGGAATATTCTTTCTGTCGGGGAATATTCGTACGACGGCGCAGCTATTTGTGGGCCCCATAACGAATACCTGTCGGGTGAAGAAAACGACAAATTTGAGTTTTTACAAATAACGGCGTAGTTGTTACCGTTAACACTGTTGGAATACCCGGTGGTTAAAATACAGTAATACGCGTTATTGCACAGTAGCACACGGTATTGCACAGTATTTTTAAAATTATTGATTCTTACGTAAGAAGGCACTACTCAATAATTGTTACAGTAGTTACTGTTCAATATTTTATATTATTGTTATTTTAATAATTGTTGCTGCACAGTATTTTCCTTTATCAGATCAATAATTCATATTATTTGAATAATATTATTAGATAACATTATTGTCAATGTCTAGAAAGTTCTGTCTAAGGAGAGGTTTGGTCATCTAATTGCGCGCCAGTAAGGAGAAATTCTTATTGGAAAGCCCCCTCTTTCCTGGGAACGGCCTGGTTGTCATAAATGTGATTCTGTAATAGTATTTGTGAATAATTAATTATTGATTCATATGATAAGGAAATATTTATTTTATGTGGATATAAATGAGGGATATATTTTTGTGGTTAAAAATGAAGGAGTTAATGTTGAGGTTTTTATCCGTATTTTTGTCGGAATGGAGGTATTAAAAATCAGGGTTTTTGAGATATTTTACGGGGGTTATAATTTTTAATCCGACCGTTGGATCGTGGTAATTTTTGGATATGTTATACATATATAAGTTGAGTATATGTCCACAAATTTTGAACAGTTAAAAATGAACGTGTGATTTATTATGAATTTTACGAGATGACTGGTTCAGAAATTGTTGAATTTTCGGAGTTAATCATTTTGGTAGAAAATTCTAGAATTGGTGGGCCCCACTTGTGGTTGGTGAAGAAATGTGCTGAATTATATTTCAAATGTGGTGGGTGGGAATAGTAGCAGGTAAAGCCATCAGGTTGCAGGTCAAACCTACCAAAATTTTCCTATAAATAGAGGGCTAACTTAGAATTGAAAATCACACCAGAAACATAAGCTTTCTCTCTTTCTCTCTTTAGATTATTGAGTGTATTTTGTGAGTATTTAGATACTTGGTGAGTTGTTATTCATCAGTGCAAGTTTCCTTCAGCCTTATACCGATCAGAAGTACTGCTCTTTTGAGGTAAGGGATAGTAAGGGATAGTAAGGGATATTAAGGGTTGTTATGTTTTTCAGTTTCGTAATTTTTCTGAACTTCAAAAATTCTGGAAAAATTTGAAATGATATTTTGATGAGTTTTCTTGATTGTGTCCAAAAATGGTGATTTTTGGATGTATAGATTGAGAGTTATGAATTTTATGAGAAAAGACTATTTTAAAAGTAACTGCTTATAATTTCTTGTGGTTAACTCCAAAATTGATGAAATTTTTATTGGGAGTACATGTATATGATAAAAGTATACTCTGTAAATTTCAGAATTTTTAGACAAAAGTACAATTTTTGATAAATGTCTAAATATTCGGCTATTTTGGCCATATGAAAAATAGTAAATGACTTTTAAAAATTCTGAGAAAAATATATGTTCACTATGGGACTATATTATGCTAAATCCCAGAAAAGAAATATTTTTGGAACTGATTTGGTATTTTTTATGAAAATGGTCTAGTTATAAGTAAATGAATTAAATATGTTTTGTGAAGAAAGAAAATTGGAAAATAGGATTTTATGGCTTGAGAATCCTATATGAGGTATATGCAGATTTTTGATGAGGGTTTTGGTTATTGATGATGAAATCTTAAGAGTTGACATTTTATGATGATTAAATGCATTAATTAGTAAAGTGTAAACAATTTAAATAAATTGTTTATAAGCTTAAGAAATGTTATTCTTTCAATATCATTATACCGAAGTATTGGTATGAATTTTATTGTGGAATTTCTACCTTTTTGAGTCGGTGTTACTATTCACGAGTTACTATTCACGAGTTACTATTCATGAGTTACTATTCACGAGTTACTATTCACGACAAAATTGGTTTCTTTTACTAACCAAATTATAGTTGATTTATGAATATTACTCTTGAGATTAAATCTATATGTTGATTATGTAAGACCCCAACTTATTAATGAATAAAATCAAATTTTCTCTAAATATTATTGTGAATAATAAGGGGTTAATTTGATATAATACTTTGGTTATGGGTGAAATGTGCAAATTTTGCAAAATAAGCAAGTGGTTATAAAATATTTATTTTTGGTCGGTGAATATTCGGTTGGTCGTGGAATATTCTTGCTGTCGGGGAATATTCGTACGACGACGCAGCCTTGTGTGGGCCCCATAACGGAAAGCGATTGGATGAAGAAAACGACAAGTATAAGTTGTTTATAAATAACGGCGTAGTTGTTACCGTTAATACTGTTGGAATACCCGGTGGTTAAAATACAGTAGCACACGGTATTGCACCAATTATTGATTCTTACGTAAGAAGGCACTACTCAATAATTGTTACAGTAGTTATTATTCAATATTTTATTTTATTGATTCAATAATTGCTGCGTTGATATTTTATATTATTGTTGTTTCAATAATTGTTGCTGCACAGTATTTTCATTTATCAGATCAATAATTCATATTATTTGAATAATATTATTAGATAACATTATTGGCAATGTCTAGAAAGTTCTGTCTAAGGAGAGGTTTGGTCATCTAATTGCGCGCCAGTAAGGAGAAATCCTTATTGGAAAGCCCCCTCTTTCCTGGGAACGGCCTGGTTGTCATAAATGTGATTCTGTAATATTATTTGTGAATAATTAATTATTGATTCATATGATAAGGAAATATTTATTTTATGTGGATATAAATGAGGGATATATTTTTGTGGTTAAAAATGAAGGAGTTAATGTTGAGGTGTTTTATCAGTATTTTTATCGGAATGGAGGTATTAAAAAATCAAATCAGGGTTTTTGAGAAATATTGCGGGTGTTATAATTTTTAATCCGACCGTTGGATCGTGGTAATTTTTGGATATGTTATACATATATAAGTTGAGTATATGTCCACAAATTTTGAACCGTTAAAAATGAACGTATGATTTATTATGAATTTTACAAGATGACTGGTTCAGAAATTGTTGAATTTTCGGAGTTTATCATTTTGGTGGAAAATTCTAGAATTGGTGGGCCCCACTTGTGGTTGGTGAAGAAATGTGCTGAATTATATTTCAAATGTGGTAGGTGGGAATAGTAGCAGGTAAAGCCATCAGGTTGCAGGTCAAACCTACCAAAATTTTCCTATAAATAGAGGGCTAAGTTAGAATTGAAAATTACACCAGAAACAAGTTTTCTCTCTTTCTCTCTCTAGATTATTGAGTGTATTTTGTGAGTATTTAGATACTTTGAGAGTTTCTATTCATCAGAGCAAGTTTCTTTCAGCCTTATACCGGTATTCCGACCAGAAGTACTGATATTTTGAGGTAAGGGATATTATTTTCTTCTTAATGATATTATTTTCTTCAATATCATTATGCTGAAATATTGATATGAGTTTTTATCAAATTTGGAACTTTTTGTGTCGGGGGTTACTATTCACGTATACGGCACTATTCACGTATACGGCACTATTCACCGAAAAATAAAATTTTCCCTTTTTGTCCAAGATGTCTATTATGGTTACTATCTTTGATTGTATCCATGTTTTGATCTTTATTTTTGAATTCTGCTTCACAATTGATTATTATGAAGTATTATTGATCTTGGATAAACTGTTATACGAATCCCTACTATTTGTCCTTCTGTCTCATTGGATTCGTTCTCTTTAAGATATTTTTCATCATCCTCAGTCCTAAATGATGATATTACTGAATATCTTTGGCCTGTAGTGCAAAGATGTATAATTACTTGATGAATATCTTTGGCCTGTAGTGCAAAGATGAACAGGTGTTGAGATGAACATGACCGACTGATGATACAAATGAATATCTTTGGCCTGTAGTGCAAAGATGAATATTTGGTTAAAGATGATTATTAATTGATGTTACAGGGATAAAATATTGATGATGGACTTTTAAATCTTAGAAGATAGTAGAATTCTTTCTCTACTTGACTCTTCTAATGGTTTGTTGTTTCCGCTGCAGTTGTTGATCTAAAACTTGTTGTCGATTATATTTTATCAGATTTTTCCCTGTTGAAGACTAACGATAATTTGTTGTATATTATCTTAGTCATAATATTCTTTACTGGGCTAGTTGAGCTCACCCTTTTCCTTTTTGTTCCATTTTTCTTCTCAGGAGGTGAGAACATAGCAGGATCTAGTCGGGGTATGGAGTGATGGTTCTAGAAAGATGTTTTAGCAGTCCTCACTATTTCTGTAAAATAGTGTTTGAATAATTGTAATGAGGATTTATTTGAGTGTGGATATTGTCTAGAAGACAATATTTGTATTTAAACTCACAGTATGTGTTGTCGTATTTTGCACGACAATTGTATTATTGAAGTTGTAGTTTGCTTTCTGTACCATGTATTTGGCGACTCAGAATGGGTGTTGTATACCTATTTTGGGGGCGTCACAGTTGGTATCAGAGCTTAGGGATATGATCCCTGGCTGAGATGTGAGACAAGAACTAGGAGGGGAGAGACGGGGAATTCCTTCGCTAGTATGACCTGACTAAGTTTATTTGGTGTTTATTTGGTCGGTCAGAGTATAGGGATAATATATGACATGACTATTAACCCTTGTTTTATGGCAGTATTTAAGAATGGCAGCTGAGAACGTTAATAATGGAGTAAATCAGACCGTGGAGACACCTTTGATCACTACCCAGGGGAACGTGCAACAGGAAGGCAATATTCCTCCTGTAAACAACGTTACCGAGCAAACGATGAATGATGGAATGTTTAGGAGCTTTTTGCAGTTCATGCAAAATCAGACGAGGGAGACTCGTGTGCAGAATACGGGTGGAAATGATAACAACGCGCGGTTTGTCACAGCTAAGCAGTTCAAAGAATTGGGACCACCAGAATTTAAGGGAAAGCCGGATCCGATCATGGCGGAAACGTGGGTCAAGCAAATTACCAAGATATTTGATGTCTTGGGATGCACGGAGGAACAGAAGGTTCCATTCGCCACATTTATGTTCCGCGGTGAGGCAGACTACTGGTGGGAGTCTGTGAAGCGTACCCAGCCTGACGCACTCAACATGTCCTGGGAAACATTTCAAAAACTGTTCAATGACAAGTACTTTCCTGAAAGTATTCGTCATATGAAGGAGGTTGAGTTTATTAGACTGGAACAAAACAACATGACGGTGTCCCAGTACGAGGCGAAGTTTGCAGAGTTATCCAGGTTTGCACCTCATTTGGTCGAAAATGAGGAACGAATGACGCGGATGTTTCTGAGAGGTTTAAAACCTGAGATTCGTCAATACCTTATCTCTCATAAATTTTCTCTGTATTCAGACGTTGTCAACAGGGCCCAATTATTAGAGAGAGATAATGAGTATACTCAACCGAGGGACCACAACCAGGGTCATACCGGTGACAGCATCATCAGAGCGATGATAACCAACGAGGAGGGAAAAATACGAACAAAGGCGGTAACCACTCGGGTGGTCATCGTGGCCATGATAATAGGAGAGGTGAGTCAAGTGGAAATTTCAGAAAGAGGAGATTCAACAATGACGGGAAGACATCAGCACCAGCACCAGCACCAACAACAAATTTTAGGGGAGGAGAACGACCGCCAGTTAGATGTTACAAATGCGGGAAAGAGGGACATATCAGCCCAAACTGTCCACAACAATCCAAGGTGTGTTACAACTGTGGGAAGGAAGGCCACATCGCTCGAGATTGTACTATAGCGAAACCAAGTTCAGCGGGGAGTGGTGATTCCAAGGGCTGTCCCGGATAAGGCGAAATCAGCGGTTCCTGGAAGAGCGTTTGTCGTAACTGGCCAAAACGTAAGAAACCCGAACGAGGTGATCACGGGTAAGCTAATCTTGAATTCTTGCGAAGTTTATACTTTACTAGATACCGGTTCTACCCATTCTTTTATCTCTCCTGCTTGTGCTCAACGTTTAAACTTGACTCCGGAGAAATTGGACTTTAACTTATCTGTTGAAACTCCGTTGGGTGAAACCTTCGTTACATCTACAGTTTATAAATCTTGCATGATCCAAGTTGGCACTATCACATTACCTGTTGATCTTATCTCTTTAAAGATACTTGCTTTTGATGTGATTTTAGGAATTGATTGGTTAACCACTCATCATGCTAAAATTGATTGTTTTCGTAAGGTTGTTAGTTTTCATATTCCTAACCAACCTGTCATACGAATTCAAACTACTAAACCACTAAAATCAGTCACTGTCATATCAAGCCACAAAGCTATTCGTTTATTGAAAAACGGATGTCAAGCTTTCTTAGCCCATGTTATGGATTTGAACAAAGACAAGTCAGATTTGAATAATATTTCTATTGTTAGAGAATTTTCCGATGTATTTCCTGAAGAACTTCCCGGTCTACCCCCGGAACGAGAAATTGAATTCTTTATTGACCTTGAACCCGGTACAAAGCCCATTTCTAAAACCCCATATCGAATGGCTCCTATTGAACTTCAGGAGTTAAAAGTCCAACTACAGGAGTTGTTGGACATCGGTTTTATTCGTCCTAGTACGTCTCCTTGGGGTGCTCCTGTTTTATTCGTAAAGAAGAAAGACGGGAGTATGCGACTTTGTATTGACTATCGAGAATTGAACCATGTCACCATCAAGAATAGGTATCCGCTACCTCGCATTGATGACCTGTTTGACCAGTTGCAAGGAGCACAATTCTTTTCAAAGATCGATCTTCGTTCTGGATATCATCAGCTGAAGATTAAAACTGAGGATATTCCAAAGACTGCCTTCAGAACTCGGTACGGGCATTATGAATTCTTAGTAATGTCTTTTGGATTGACTAATGCTCCTGCTGCCTTCATGGATATGATGAACCGTGTATTCAAAGAATATTTGGATCAGTTCGTTGTTGTCTTTATTGATGACATCCTCATCTATTCCAAAAGCCGTGAAGATCATGAGCGCCATTTGAAGCTGGTACTGCAAAGGCTTCGTGAAAACAAGCTATATGCCAAACTGAAGAAATGCGAGTTCTGGCTTGAGGAAGTAGCATTCCTTGGGCACGTGGTGTCAAAACATGGAGTATCTGTCGACCCGGCGAAGATTGAAGCCATACAAAGTTGGGAGCAACCGAAGTCGGTAACCGAAGTACGTAGCTTTCTGGGCTTAGCTGGTTATTATCGGAGATTTGTGGAAGGATTTTCTCGAATCGCTACTCCGTTAACTCAGCTGACTCGGAAAGATACAAAATTCGTATGGAGTGAGGAATGCGAGAAGAGTTTCCAAGAACTCAAGAGGAGACTCATTTCGGCACCTGTTTTGACAATACCATCTGGTTCGGATGGATTTGTTATCTACAGCGATGCTTCAGGCAAAGGGTTAGGATGTGTTCTCATGCAACATGGGAAAGTCATAGCCTATGCCTCACGACAACTCAAAGAATATGAGAGGAATTATCCTACTCATGATTTGGAGTTGGCAGCAGTCGTTTTTGCGTTGAAGATCTGGAGACACTACCTTTATGGGGAGAAAGTGGAGATCTATACAGATCATAAAAGCCTCAAATATTTCTTCACCCAAAAGGAACTCAACATGCGGCAACGACGTTGGCTTGAGCTGTTGAAAGATTACGATCATACCATCCAATACCATCCTGGAAAAGCAAACGTAGTAGCTGACGCATTGAGTAGAAGATCATATGCGGGTACGAGTGCAATGTTTTTAACACAAAGGCCCATTTTGTATGACTTGCAAAGGATGGAGATAGAGATGAAGGCTCCAAGTACCCACATGATGATATCAAATATACGAGTAGAACCGACTTTAATCGATAAAGTTAAAGCTGCTCAAGCTACGGATATAGAGCTGATGCGTATGAAGAAGAAAGTGCAAGAAGGTGCTATTCCAGAAGCAAGAATCGATGAAGAAGGAATACTTCGAGTCAACTCCAGACTTTGTGTTCCTAACGATTTTGACTTGAAGCATAGAATAATGATGGAGGCACACAACACACCGTTTGCAATCCATCCTGGGAGTACCAAAATGTATCACGATCTTCGACATACATTTTGGTGGAGCAATATGAAAAGAGAGATCGCGGAGTTTATCTCGAGATGTTTAACTTGTCAACGTGTAAAAGCGGAGCATCAAGTACCAAAGGGTCCATTGCAACCACTTGAGATTCCGAAATGGAAGTGGGAACACATTACTATGGATTTTGTTACGGGTCTTCCCAAGGTTTCTCAAGGCATAGATGCGATTTGGGTTATTGTTGATAGATTAACCAAGTCCGCTCATTTCTTGCCGATACGTGAGACTTATTCCCTTGAACGTCTTGCTAGTATGTACGTGAACGAGATTGTGAGATTGCATGGCATGCCAGTATCCATAGTTTCGGATCGTGACCCAAGATTCACTTCACGATTTTGGGTTAGCTTGCAGAAAGCTATGGGCACGGATTTACGATTCAGTTCAGCATACCATCCTCAAACGGACGGACAATCAGAGAGGACTATTCAAACTCTTGAAGATCTATTAAGACTTTGTGTCTTAGATCTCAAAGGGAGTTGGGATAAGTACCTACCATTGGTGGAATTCTCCTACAACAACAGTTATCAGGCGAGCATAGGTATGGCTCCATTTGAGGCGTTGTATGGAAGAAAATGTCGTTCTCCAGTATGCTGGGACGAGGTGGGTGAAGCAACATTGTTGGGACCAGAGTTGGTACGCATTACTACAGAGAAGATCCAAACGATTCGACAACGTATACAAACGGCACAGGATCGACAAAAGAGTTATGCGGATCTTCATCGGAAGGACGTGGAATTTAATATTGGGGATCATGTATTGTTACGTGTTGCACCATGGAAGGGAGTTACAAGATTTGGGAAGAGAGGAAAGCTCAATCCAAGATTTGTTGGTCCATTTGAGATTCTTGAGCGAATAGGAAATGTGGCATATAGACTCGCATTACCTCCAAGCATGTCTCGTGTTCATAATGTTTTTCACATATCTATGCTTCGTAAATATGTTAAAGACCCGAACCACATTATTGAGTTAGAACCAGACGAGATAGCTGAAGATTTAACGTACGAGGAGGTACCTGTTAAGATCTTGGATAGGAAAGAGCATGTCCTACGCACGAAGGTTATACCACAAGTTAAGGTTTTGTGGAGAAACCATGCTATTGAAGAAATGACCTGGGAGTTGGAATCAGAAATGAAAGCGAGGTATCCTCACCTTTTTGAAACATCAGGTACGTACGTCAATTTCGAGGACGAAATTTCATAAGGAGGGGAGGTTGTAAGACCCCAACTTATTAATGAATAAAATCAAATTTTCTCTAAATATTATTGTGAATAATAAGGGGTTAATTTGATATAATACTTTGGTTATGGGTGAAATGTGCAAATTTTGCAAAATAAGCAAGTGGTTATAAAATATTTATTTTTGGTCGGTGAATATTCGGTTGGTCGTGGAATATTCTTGCTGTCGGGGAATATTCGTACGACGACGCAGCCTTGTGTGGGCCCCATAACGGAAAGCGATTGGATGAAGAAAACGACAAGTATAAGTTGTTTATAAATAACGGCGTAGTTGTTACCGTTAATACTGTTGGAATACCCGGTGGTTAAAATACAGTAGCACACGGTATTGCACCAATTATTGATTCTTACGTAAGAAGGCACTACTCAATAATTGTTACAGTAGTTATTATTCAATATTTTATTTTATTGATTCAATAATTGCTGCGTTGATATTTTATATTATTGTTGTTTCAATAATTGTTGCTGCACAGTATTTTCATTTATCAGATCAATAATTCATATTATTTGAATAATATTATTAGATAACATTATTGGCAATGTCTAGAAAGTTCTGTCTAAGGAGAGGTTTGGTCATCTAATTGCGCGCCAGTAAGGAGAAATCCTTATTGGAAAGCCCCCTCTTTCCTGGGAACGGCCTGGTTGTCATAAATGTGATTCTGTAATATTATTTGTGAATAATTAATTATTGATTCATATGATAAGGAAATATTTATTTTATGTGGATATAAATGAGGGATATATTTTTGTGGTTAAAAATGAAGGAGTTAATGTTGAGGTGTTTTTATCAGTATTTTTGTCGGAATGGAGGTATTAAAAATCAAATCAGGGTTTTTGAGAATATTGCGGGGGTTATAATTTTTAATCCGACCGTTGGATCGTGGTAATTTTTGGATATGTTATACATATATAAGTTGAGTATATGTCCACAAATTTTGAACCGTTAAAAATGAACGTATGATTTATTATGAATTTTACAAGATGACTGGTTCAGAAATTGTTGAATTTTCGGAGTTTATCATTTTGGTGGAAAATTCTAGAATTGGTGGGCCCCACTTGTGGTTGGTGAAGAAATGTGCTGAATTATATTTCAAATGTGGTAGGTGGGAATAGTAGCAGGTAAAGCCATCAGGTTGCAGGTCAAACCTACCAAAATTTTCCTATAAATAGAGGGCTAAGTTAGAATTGAAAATCACACCAGAAACAAGTTTTCTCTCTTTCTCTCTCTAGATTATTGAGTGTATTTTGTGAGTATTTAGATACTTTGAGAGTTTCTATTCATCAGAGCAAGTTTCTTTCAGCCTTATACCGGTATTCCGACCAGAAGTACTGATATTTTGAGGTAAGGGATATTATTTTCTTCTTAATGATATTATTTTCTTCAATATCATTATGCTGAAATATTGATATGAGTTTTTATCAAATTTGGAACTTTTTGTGTCGGGGGTTACTATTCACGTATACGGCACTATTCACGTATACGGCACTATTCACCGAAAAATAAAATTTTCCCTTTTTGTCCAAGATGTCTATTATGGTTACTATCTTTGATTGTATCCATGTTTTGATCTTTATTTTTGAATTCTGCTTCACAATTGATTATTATGAAGTATTATTGATCTTGGATAAACTGTTATACGAATCCCTACTATTTGTCCTTCTGTCTCATTGGATTCGTTCTCTTTAAGATATTTTTCATCATCCTCAGTCCTAAATGATGATATTACTGAATATCTTTGGCCTGTAGTGCAAAGATGTATAATTACTTGATGAATATCTTTGGCCTGTAGTGCAAAGATGAACAGGTGTTGAGATGAACATGACCGACTGATGATACAAATGAATATCTTTGGCCTGTAGTGCAAAGATGAATATTTGGTTAAAGATGATTATTAATTGATGTTACAGGGATAAAATATTGATGATGGACTTTTAAATCTTAGAAGATAGTAGAATTCTTTCTCTACTTGACTCTTCTAATGGTTTGTTGTTTCCGCTGCAGTTGTTGATCTAAAACTTGTTGTCGATTATATTTTATCAGATTTTTCCCTGTTGAAGACTAACGATAATTTGTTGTATATTATCTTAGTCATAATATTCTTTACTGGGCTAGTTGAGCTCACCCTTTTCCTTTTTGTTCCATTTTTCTTCTCAGGAGGTGAGAACATAGCAGGATCTAGTCGGGGTATGGAGTGATGGTTCTAGAAAGATGTTTTAGCAGTCCTCACTATTTCTGTAAAATAGTGTTTGAATAATTGTAATGAGGATTTATTTGAGTGTGGATATTGTCTAGAAGACAATATTTGTATTTAAACTCACAGTATGTGTTGTCGTATTTTGCAAGACAATTGTATTATTGAAGTTGTAGTTTGTTTTCTGTACCATGTATTTGGCGACTCAGAATGGGTGTTGTATACCTATTTTGGGGGCGTCACAGATTATATTGATTTTTATTATCATATATAACATTTTTATAACCCTGATGTTGAATTTCTCTTTCACTGGAGTGTAAAGATGGGTAGATTTATTGGTATGATCATGACTAGGGTTCTCTTTGGCCTGTAGTACAAAGTTGAATTGTGACTGGTATGATCATGACCATTGAATTTATAATTGAATATCTTTAGCTTAAGTGTAAAGATGAATTGATTAACATGGTTATAATTATGGTGTATATAAATTCTGAAATGATTATATATTTCTTCGAGATATGAATATATTTGGCCTGTAGTGCAAATATTAATTGTTGAGGAATATCTTTGGCCTGTAGTGCAAAGATGAATTGTAGATGAATATCTTTGGTCAGTAATGCAAAGATGAACTGTTGATGAATATCTTTGGCCTGTAGTGCAAAGATGACTTGTTGATGAATATCTTTGGCCTGTAGTGCAAAGATGGATTTATTAGTATGATTATGAACAGGAACTGTGATTTGGTATAACCATGATCTTTGATGTTTCAGGTAAAGACATGTGATGAAAATATTCTTCGTCTTGGGTGCGAAGAAAAATTTAGAATCACAATTATGATTATGAGTTATTCATATGATTGTGGAAAGGAACTGTTGATTGATGTTACAGGGGATAAAACATTGTTGATGGATTTTTTAACATGGAGAAGATAATAGACTTTATAGTCTATTTGACTCTTCTAATGGATTGCTCGTTCCGCTGCAGCTATGGTTGAAATTTTTATCATTTACCATATGTTCTAAATCTCTGATTTATTATTGATGAAGGCTATTGATAATTTAATTATCTTTAGTCATGATATTCTTTACTGAGCTAGTTATGCTCACCCTTTTGCTTCACAATTCCTTTCAGGTAATAAGAGTGTAGCTGGGTCGAGCGAGGGTAACGGGGAAATAGAACGGTGGTCTCTAGCTGTGGATGTTCTCCCGAAGCAGTATAGAAAAGTTCATTTAGTAGTTATATTTGGTGAATCCAATAGGGTAAGGTGTACCCAACGTTGGAAGGGTGGTTTACCACTATCATACAAGATGTCTAACGACATACAACCTCGTGTCATCATAAGACAGGGATGTGCTCATCCACTTGCTGAGTATATATACGAGCACTACCTATATAATCTTGGTGTTTGATTGAAGTATAATTCTCAATTAGAGACAGTGGAAATAATGATAAGTCAAGAGAAGACTCACCATTGGGAAGAATATGATAGTAATCTTCTCGTTTTTCTTTGGGGTCTATTGGGTAAACCAAGGATAATTCTGTGGCCATATGATATCTATCACAACCTAGAAGCATGGCCTCCCATGTACGAAGGTTTCCTTAAGCACTTCCCAAAGATTCTAATTTCCAAAACAGTTTTTGACTATACCTTTATGTAAGGTGACATTGTGAGGTGATGTCCACGATTGGAACATGAGTCACATTTGGTATATATTTGTATCCAAACTCACAGCATATGTGTTGTTATATTTTGCACGACAATTGTTGTAATAAAGTTGTAGTTATTTTCTGTACCATGTATTTGGCGACTCAGAATAGGTTGGATTGAATGGACCTATTTTGGGTTGTCACAGGTGGTATCAGAGCTTAGGGATATGATCTTTGGCGGAGATCGGGGAATATAACTAGGAGGGGAGAGATGAGTAAATCCTTCGCTAGTGTGTCCTACCTAAGCTTATTTGTTGGTCAGTCATAATATCGAGATATTATGTGATATGTTAATTTGTTAAATTAACCCTTGTTTTGAAGCTGTATTCTAGAAAGATATCTGAAATACAGGAGATGAGCAATGGAGAAATCATGATGATAAGGAAGATGGAATCTGAAATGAAAGCAATGTATTCTCAACTCTTTGAAATACCAGGTACGTAAATTTCGGGGACGAAATTTCATAAGGAGGGGAGATTGTAAGACCCCGAATTTTATGAAATAAAAGTATTCAATTTTCTATTCAGTAAATGGTTAAATTGATAAAAGTTTAAAGTTATGGGTGAAATATGATTTTTTTTTAAAATAAGCAAGTGGTTATAAAATAATCATTGTTGTCGGGGAATATTCGTTTGGTCGTGGAATATTCTTTCTGTCGGGGAATATTCGTACGACGGCGCAGCTATTTGTGGGCCCCATAACGAATAACTGTCGGGTGAAGAAAACGACAAATTTGAGTTTTTACAAATAACGGCGTAGTTGTTACCGTTAACACTGTTGGAATACCCGGTGGTTAAAATACAGTAATACGCGTTATTGCACAGTAGCACACGGTATTGCACAGTATTTTTAAAATTATTGATTCTTACGTAAGAAGGCACTACTCAATAATTGTTACAGTAGTTACTGTTCAATATTTAAATTATTGTTATTTTAATAATTGTTGCTGCACAGTATTTTCCTTTATCAGATCAATAATTCATATTATTTGAATAATATTATTAGATAACATTATTGTCAATGTCTAGAAAGTTCTGTCTAAGGAGAGGTTTGGTCATCTAATTGCGCGCCAGTAAGGAGAAATTCTTATTGGAAAGCCCCCTCTTTCCTGGGAACGGCCTGGTTGTCATAAATGTGATTCTGTAATAGTATTTGTGAATAATTAATTATTGATTCATATGATAAGGAAATATTTATTTTATGTGGATATAAATGAGGGATATATTTTTGTGGTTAAAAATGAAGGAGTTAATGTTGAGGTTTTTATCCGTATTTTTGTCGGAATGGAGGTATTAAAAATCAGGGTTTTTGAGATAGTTTGCGGGGGTTATAATTTTTAATCCGACCGTTGGATCGTGGTAATTTTTGGATATGTTATACATATATAAGTTGAGTATATGTCCACAAATTTTGAACCGTTAAAAATGAACGTATGATTTATTATGAATTTTACGAGATGACTGGTTCAGAAATTGTTGAATTTTCGGAGTTAATCATTTTGGTAGAAAATTCTAGAATTGGTGGGCCCCACTTGTGGTTGGTGAAGAAATGTGCTGAATTATATTTCAAATGTGGTGGGTGGGAATAGTAGCAGGTAAAGCCATCAGGTTGCAGGTCAAACCTACCAAAATTTTCCTATAAATAGAGGGCTAAGTTAGAATTGAAAATCACACCAGAAACATAAGCTTTCTCTCTTTCTCTCTCTAGATTATTGAGTGTATTTTGTGAGTATTTAGATACTTGGTGAGTTGCTATTCATCAGTGCAAGTTTCCTTCAGCCTTATACCGATCAGAAGTACTGCTCTTTTGAGGTAAGGGATAGTAAGGGATAGTAAGGGATATTAAGGGTTGTTATGTTTTTCAGTTTCGTAATTTTTCTGAACTTCAAAAATTCTGGAAAAATTTGAAATGATATTTTGATGAGTTTTCTTGATTGTGTCCAAAAATGGTGATTTTTGGATGTATAGATTGAGAGTTATGAATTTTATGAGAAAAGACTATTTTAAAAGTAATGCTTATAATTTCTTGTGGTTAACTCCAAAATTGATAAAATTTTTATTGGGAGTACATGTATATGATAGAAGTATACTCTGTAAATTTCAGAATTTTTAGACAAAAGTACAATTTTTGATAAATGTCTAAATATTCGGCTATTTTGGCCATATGAAAAATAGTAAATGACTTTTAAAAATTCTGAGAAAAATATATGTTCACTATGGGACTATATTATGCTAAATCCCAGAAAAGAAATATTTTTGGAACTGATTTGGTATTTTTTATGAAAATGGTCTAGTTATAAGTAAATGAATTAAATATGTTTTGTGAAGAAAGAAAATTGAAAAATAGGATTTTATGGCTTGAGAATCCTATATGAGGTATATGCAGATTTTTGATGAGGGTTTTGGTTATTGATGATGAAATCTTAAGAGTTGACATTTTATGATGATTAAATGCATTAATTAGTAAAGTGTAAACAATTTAAATAAATTGTTTATAAGCTTAAGAAATGTTATTCTTTCAATATCATTATACCGAAGTATTGGTATGAATTTTATTGTGGAATTTCTACCTTTTTGAGTCGGTGTTACTATTCACGAGTTACTATTCACGAGTTACTATTCACGACAAAATTGGTTTCTTTTACTAACCAAATTATAGTTGATTTATGAATATTACTCTTGAGATTAAATCTATATGTTGATTATATTGATTTTATTATCATATATAACATTTTTATAACCCTGATGTTGAAATTTCTCTTTCACTGGAGTGTAAAGATGGGTAGATTATTGGTATGATCATGACTAGGGTTCTCTTTGGCCTGTAGTACAAAGTTGAATTGTGACTGGTATGATCATGACCATTGAATTTATAATTGAATATCTTTAGCTTAAGTGTAAAGATGAATTGATTAACATGGTTATAATTATGGTGTATATAAATTCTGAAATGATTATATATTTCTTCGAGATATGAATATATTTGGCCTGTAGTGCAAATATTAATTGTTGAGGAATATCTTTGGCCTGTAGTGCAAAGATGAATTGTAGATGAATATCTTTGGTCAGTAATGCAAAGATGAACTGTTGATGAATATCTTTGGCCTGTAGTGCAAAGATGACTTGTTGATGAATATCTTTGGCCCGTAGTGCAAAGATGGATTTATTAGTATGATTATGAACAGGAACTGTGATTTGGTATAACCATGATCTTTGATGTTTCAGGTAAAGACATGTGATGAAAATATTCTTCGTCTTGGGTGCGAAGAAAAATTTAGAATCACAATTATGATTATGAGTTATTCATATGATTGTGGAAAGGAACTGTTGATTGATGTTACAGGGATAAAACATTGTTGATGGATTTTTAACATGGAGAAGATAATAGACTTTATAGTCTATTTGACTCTTCTAATGGATTGCTCGTTCCGCTGCAGCTATGGTTGAAATTTTTATCATTTACCATATGTTCTAAATCTCTGATTTATTATTGATGAAGGCTATTGATAATTTAATTATCTTTAGTCATGATATTCTTTACTGAGCTAGTTATGCTCACCCTTTTGCTTCACAATTCCTTTCAGGTAATAAGAGTGTAGCTGGGTCGAGCGAGGGTAACGGGGAAATAGAACGGTGGTCTCTAGCTGTGGATGTTCTCCCGAAGCAGTATAGAAAAGTTCATTTAGTAGTTATATTTGGTGAATCCAATAGGGTAAGGTGTACCCAACGTTGGAAGGGTGGTTTACCACTATCATACAAGATGTCTAACGACATACAACCTCGTGTCATCATAAGACAGGGATGTGCTCATCCACTTGCTGAGTATATATACGAGCACTACCTATATAATCTTGGTGTTTGATTGAAGTATAATTCTCAATTAGAGACAGTGGAAATAATGATAAGTCAAGAGAAGACTCACCATTGAGAAGAATATGATAGTAATCTTCTCGTTTTTCTTTGGGGTCTATTGGGTAACCAAGGATAATTCTGTGGCCATATGATATCTATCACAACCTAGAAGCATGGCCTCCCATGTACGAAGGTTTCCTTAAGCACTTCCCAAAGATTCTAATTTCCAAAACAGTTTTTGACTATACCTTTATGTAAGGTGACATTGTGAGGTGATGTCCACGATTGGAACATGAGTCACATTTGGTATATATTTGTATCCAAACTCACAGCATATGTGTTGTTATATTTTGCACGACAATTGTTGTAATAAAGTTGTAGTTATTTTCTGTACCATGTATTTGGCGACTCAGAATAGGTTGGATTGAATGGACCTATTTTGGGGTTGTCACAGGTGGTATCAGAGCTTAGGGATATGATCTTTGGCGGAGATCGGGGAATATAACTAGGAGGGGAGAGATGAGTAAATCCTTCGCTAGTGTGTCCTACCTAAGCTTATTTGTTGGTCAGTCATAATATCGAGATATTATGTGATATGTTAATTTGTTAAATTTAACCCTTGTTTTGAAGCTGTATTCTAGAAAGATATCTAAAATACAGGAGATGAGCAATGGAGAAATCATGATGATAAGGAAGATGGAATCTGAAATGAAAGCAATGTATTCTCAACTCTTTGAAATACCAGGTACGTAAATTTCGGGGACGAAATTTCATAAGGAGGGGAGATTGTAAGACCCGAATTTTATGAAATAAAAGTATTCAATTTTTCTATTCAGTAAATGGTTAAATTGATAAAAGTTTAAAGTTATGGGTGAAATATGAATTTTTTTTCAAAATAAGCAAGTGGTTATAAAATAATCATTGTTGTCGGGGAATATTCGTTTGGTCGTGGAATATTCTTTCTGTCGGGGAATATTCGTACGACGGCGCAGCTATTTGTGGGCCCCATAACGAATAACTGTCGGGTGAAGAAAACGACAAATTTGAGTTTTTACAAATAACGGCGTAGTTGTTACCGTTAACACTGTTGGAATACCCGGTGGTTAAAATACAGTAATACGCGTTATTGCACAGTAGCACACGGTATTGCACAGTATTTTTAAAATTATTGATTCTTACGTAAGAAGGCACTACTCAATAATTGTTACAGTAGTTACTGTTCAATATTTTATATTATTGTTATTTTAATAATTGTTGCTGCACAGTATTTTCCTTTATCAGATCAATAATTCATATTATTTGAATAATATTATTAGATAACATTATTGTCAATGTCTAGAAAGTTCTGTCTAAGGAGAGGTTTGGTCATCTAATTGCGCGCCAGTAAGGAGAAATTCTTATTGGAAAGCCCCTCTTTCCTGGGAACGGCCTGGTTGTCATAAATGTGATTCTGTAATAGTATTTGTGAATAATTAATTATTGATTCATATGATAAGGAAATATTTATTTTATGTGGATATAAATGAGGGATATATTTTTGTGGTTAAAAAATGAAGGAGTTAATGTTGAGATTTTTATCCGTATTTTTGTCGGAATGGAGGTATTAAAAATCAGGGTTTTTGAGATATTTTACGGGGGTTATAATTTTTAATCCGACCGTTGGATCGTGGTAATTTTTGGATATGTTATACATATATAAGTTGAGTATATGTCCACAAATTTTGAACGTTAAAAATGAACGTGTGATTTATTATGAATTTTTACGAGATGACTGGTTCAGAAATTGTTGAATTTTCGGAGTTAATCATTTTTGTAGAAAATTCTAGAATTGGTGGGCCCCACTTGTGGTTGGTGAAGAAATGTGCTGAATTATATTTCAAATGTGGTGGGTGGGAATAGTAGCAGGTAAAGCCATCAGGTTACAGGTCAAACCTACCAAAATTTCCTATATAAATAGATGCTAAGTTAGAATTGAAAATCACACCAGAAACATAAGCTTTCTCTCTTTCTCTCTCTAGATTATTGAGTGTATTTTGTGAGTATTAGATACTTGGTGAGTTGCTATCATCAGTGCAAGTTTCCTTCAGCCTTATACGATCAGAAGTATGCTCTTTTGAGGTAAGGGATAGTAAGGGATAGTAAGGGATATTAAGGGTTGTTATGTTTTTCAGTTTCGTAATTTTTCTGAACTTCAAAAATTCTGGGAAAAATTTGAAATGATATTTTGATGAGTTTTCTTGATTGTGTCCAAAAATGGTGATTTTTGGATGTATAGATTGAGAGTTATGAATTTTATGAGAAAAAGACTATTTAAAGTGTAACTGCTTATAATTTCTTGTGTTAACTCCAAAATTGATAAAATTTTATTGGGAGTAAGTACATGTTTATGATAGAAGTATACTCTGTAAATTTCAGAATTTTTAGACAAAAGTACAATTTTTGATAAATGTCTAAATATTCGGCTATTTTGCGCCATATGAAAAAATAGTAAATGACTTTTAAAAATATCGAGAATAAATATATGTTCACTATGGGACTATATTATGCTAAATCCCAGAAAAGAAATATTTTTGGAACTGATTTGGTATTTTTTTTATGAAAATAAGTCTAGTTATAAGTAATGAATTAAATATGTTTTGTGAAGAAAGAAAATGAAAAAATAGGATTTTATGGCTTGAGAATCCTATATGAGGTTATGCAGATTTTTGATGAGGGTTTTGGTTTTTGATGATGAAATCTTAAGAGTTGACATTTTATGATGATTAAATGCATTTAATTAGTAAAGTGTAAACATTTTAATATAAATTGGTTTATAAGCTTAAGAAATGTTATTCTTTCAATATCATTATACCGAAGTATTGGTATGAATTTTATTGTGGAATTTCTACCTTTTTGAGTCGGTGTTACTGTTCACGTGTTACTTTCACGAGTTACTATTCACGACAAAATTGGTTTCTTTTTACTAACCAAATTATAGTTGATTTATGAATATTACTCTTTGAGATTAAAATCTATATGTTGATTATATTGATTTTATTATCATATATACATTTTTTATAACCCTGATGTTGAATTTCTTTTCACTGGAGTGTAATGATAGGGTAGATTATTGGTGTGATCATGACTAGGGTTCTCTTTGGCCTGTAGTACAAAGTTGAATTGTGACTGGTATGATCATGACCATTGAATTTATAATTGAATATCTTTAGCTTAAGTGTAAAGATGAATTGATTAACATGGTTATAATTATGGTGTATATAAATTCTGAAAATGATTATATATTTCTTCGAGATATGAATATATTTGGCCTGTAGTGCAAATATTAATTGTTGAGGAATATCTTTGGCT
>CM029016.1:215699944-215900267 GCA_016801055.1 Panax notoginseng | reverse complement strand
GGACTAAAGATAATTAAATTATCAATAGCCTTCATCAATAATAAATCAGAGATTTAGAACATATGGTAAATGATAAAAATTTCAACCATAGTTGCACCGAAACGAGCAATCCATCAGAAGAGTCAAATAGACCATAAAGTCCATTATCTCTTCCATGTTAAAAATCCACCAACAATGTTTTATCCATGTAACATCACTCAATAGTTCCTTTCCACAATCATATGAATACTCATAATCATAATTGTGACTATAAATTTTTCTTCGCACCTAGGACGAAGAATATTTTCATCACCTGTCTTTACCTGAAACATCAAAGATCATGGTTATACCAAATCACAATTCCTGTTTATAATCATATTAACAAATCCATCTTTGCACTACGGGCCAAAGATATTCATCAACAAACCATCTTTGCACTACGGGCCAAAGATATTCATCAACAAACCATCTTTGCACTACGGGCCAAAGATATTCAACAACAGTTCATCTTTGCACTACAGGCCAAAGATATTCATCAACAGGCCATCTTTGCACTACATGCCAAAGATATTCATCAACAATTCATATTTGCACTACAGGCCAAATATATTCATATCTCAAAGAAATATATAATCATTTCAGAATTTATATAAACAATAATTATAACCATGTTGATCAATTCACCTTTGCACTTAAGCTTAAGATATTCAATTATAAATTCAATGGTCATGATCATACCAGTCACAATTCAACTTTGCACTACAGGCCCAAAGAGAACCCTAGTCATGATCATACCAATAATCTACCCATCTTTACACTCCAGTGAAAGAGAATTTCAACATCAGGGTTATAAAATTGTTATATATGATGATAAAATAATAATATGATCAACATATAGTTTTAATCTCAAGAGTATTATTCGTAACTCATGAATAGTAATCCCGACAAAAGATAGAAATTCTACAATAAAATTCATACCAATATTTCGGTATAATGATATTGAAAGAATAACATTACTTAATTTATAAACAATTTATTTTAATTATTTACACTTTACTAATTAATGCATTTAATCATCATAAAATGCCAACTCTTACAATTTCATCATCAATAACCAAAACTCTCATAAAAAATCTGCATATACCTCATATAGGATTCTCAAGCCATAAAATCCTATTTTCCAATTTTCTTTCTTCACAAAACATATTTAATTCATTTACTCATAACTAGACCATTTTCATGAAAAATACCAAATCAGTTTCAAAAATATTTCTTTTCTGAAATTTAGCATAATATAGTCCCATAGTGAACATATATTTTTATCAGAATTTTTAAAAGTCATTTAATATTTTTCATATGGCCAAAATAGCCGAATATTTAGACATTTATCAAAAATTGTACTTTTGTCTAAAAATTCTGAAATTTACAGAGTATACTTCTATCATATACATGTACTCCCAATAAAAATTTCATCAATTTTGGAGTTAACCACAAGGAATTATAAGCGGTTACTTTTAAAATAGTCTTTTCTCATAAAATTCATAACTCTCAATCTATACATCCAAAAATCACCATTTTTGGACACAATCAATAAAACTCATCAAAATATTATTTCAAATTTTTCCAAAATTTTTGAAGTTCAGAAGAATTACGAAACTGAAAAAAACATAACAATCCTTAAAATCCCTAAATATCCCTTACCTCAAAAGAGCAGTACTTCTGACTGGATATCGAATATGATGCTGAAAGAAACTTGCACTGATGAATAGCAACTCACCAAGTATCTAAAAACTCACAAAATATGCTTCATAATATAGAGAGAGAAAGAGAGAAAGCTATTGTTTTTGGTGTGATTTTCAATTCTAACTTAGTCCTCTATTTATAGAAAATTTTGGTAGGTTTGACCTGCAACCTGATGGCTTTACCTGCTACTATTCCCACCCATCACATTGAAATATAATTCAGAATATTTCTTCACCAACCACAAGTGGGGCCCACCAATTCTAGAATTTTTCACCAAAATGATAAACTCCGAAAATTCAACAATTTCTGAACCAGTCATCTCGTAAAATTCATAACAAATCATACGTTCATTTTTAACGGTTCAAAATTTGTGACATATTACTCAACTTATATATGTATAACATATCCAAAAATTACCACGATCCAACGGTCGGATTAAAAATTATAACCCTCACAAAATATCTCAAAAACCCTAATTTTTAATACCTCCATTCCGACAAAAATACTGATAAAAACCTCAATATTAACTCCTTCATTTTTAACCACAAAAATATATCACTCGTTTATATCCACTTAAAATAAATATTTCCTTATCATATGAATCAATAATTAATTATTCACAAATAATATTACAGAATCACATTTATGACAACCAGGCCGTTCCCAGGAAAGAGGGGGCTTTCCAATAAGAATTTCTCCTTACTGGCGCGCAATTAGATGACCAAACCTCTCCTTAGACAGAACTTTCTAGACATTGTCAATAATGCTATCTAATAATACTATTCAAATAATATGAATTATTGATCTGATAGTGGGAAATACTGTGCAGCAACAATTATTGAACAACAATAATATAAAATTTCAACGTAGCAATTATTGAATCAATAAAATAAAATATTGAACAGTAATTACTGTAACAATTATTGAGTAGTGCCTTCTTACGTAAGAATCAATAATTTTTAAAATATACTATGCAATACCGTGTGCTACTGTGCAATAACGCGTATTACTGTATTTTAACCACCGGGTATTCCAGCAGTGTTAACGGTAACAACTACGCCGTTATTTATAAAAACTCAAATTTGTCGTTTTCTTCACCCGACAGTTATTCTGTTATGGGGCCCACAAATGGCTGCGCCGTCGTACGAATATTCCCCGACAGAAAGAATATTCCACGACCAAACGAATATTCCCCGACAACAATGATTATTTTATAGCCACTTGCTTATTTTGAAAAAAAAAAATCATATTTCACTCATAACTTTAAACTTTTATCAATTTAGACATTTACTGAATAGTAACTATAAGAAAAATTGAATACTTTTATTTCATAAAATTCGGGGTCTTACAATCTCCCCTCCTTATGAAATTTCGTCCTCGAAATTTACGTACCTGGTATTGCAAAGAATTGAGAATACATTCCTTTCATTTCAGATTCCATCTTCCCTGTCATCATAATTTCTCCATTGCTCATCTCCTGTATTTCATATATCATTCTAGAATACAGCTTCAAAACAAGGGTTAATTTAACAAATTAACATATCACATAATATCCCGATATTATGACTGACCAATAAATAAACTTAGGTAGGACACACTAGTGAAGGATTTACTCATCTCTCCCCTCCTAGTTATATTTCCGATCTCCGCCAGAGATCATATCCCTAAGCTCTGATACCACCTGTGACTCTCGTGGTACTTCAACCACAGCACCTCACAATGGTACCTATCAGTTTGCCACCGCAAAACGGCGTCCCCTACGGAGAGTCTGGCTTCGGTGCATCCCCCATCAACAGGAAGTCACCAACGAGAGGCTCGGGGCTCTTTACTTATAGCTCTGATACCACCTGTGACAACCCCAAAATAGGTCTATTCCACCCAACTCATTCTGAGTCGTCAAATACATGGTACAGAAAATAACTACAACTTTATTACAACAATTGTCGTGCAAAATACAACAACACATATGCTGTGAGTTTCGATACAAATATATACCAAATGTGACTCATGTTCCAACCGTGGACATCACCTCACAATAACACCTTACATAAAGGTATAGTCAAAAACTATTTTAGAAATTAGAATCTTTGGGAAGTGCTCAAGGAAACCTTCGTACATGGGAGGCCACGCGTCTAGGTTATGATAGATATCATATGGCCACAGAATTATCCTTGGTTGACCCAATAGACCCCAAAGAAAACGAGAAGATTACTATCATATTCTTCCAATGGTGAGTCTTCTCTTGACTTATCATTATCTCCACTGTCTCTAATTGAGAATTATACTTCAAACAAACACCAAGATTATATAGGTAGTGCTCGTATATATACTCAGCAAGTGGATGAGCACATCCCTGTCTTATGATGACACGAGGTTGTATGTCGTTAGACATCTTGTATGATAGTGGCAAACCACCCTTCCAACGTTGGGTACACCTTACCCTATTGGATTCACCAAATAAAACTACTAAATGAACTTTTCTATACTGCTTCGGAGAGAACATCCACAGCTAGAGACCACCGTTCTATTTTTCCGTTACCCCCGCTCGACCCAGCTACACTCTTATTACCTGAAAGGAATTGTGAAGCAAAAGGGTGGTGAGCACAACTAGCTCAGTAAAGAATATCATGACTAAAGATAATTAAATTATCAATAGCCTTCATCAATAATAAATCAGAGATTTAGAACATATGGTAAATGATAAAAATTTCAACCATAGTTGCAGCGGAACGAGCAATCCATTAGAAGAGTCAAATAGACCATAAAGTCCATTATCTCTTCCATGTTAAAAATCCACCAACAATGTTTTATCCATGTAACATCACTCAATAGTTCCTTTCCACAATCATATGAATAACTCATAATCATAATTGTGACTATAAATTTTTCTTCGCACCCAGGACGAAGAATATTTTCATCACCTGTCTTTACCTGAAACATCAAAGATCATGGTTATACCAAATCACAATTCCTGTTTATAATCATACTAACAAATCCATCTTTGCACTACGGGCCAAAGATATTCATCAACAAACCATCTTTGCACTACGGGCAAAGATATTCATCAACAAACCATCTTTGCACTACGGGCCAAAGATATTCAACAACAGTTCATCTTTGCACTACAGGCCAAAGATATTCATCAACAGGCCATCTTTGCACTACATGCCAAAGATATTCATCAACAATTCATATTTGCACTACAGGCCAAATATATTCATATCTCAAAGAAATATATAATCATTTCAGAATTTATATAAACAATAATTATAACCATGTTGATCAATTCACCTTTGCACTTAAGCTTAAGATATTCAATTATAAATTCAATGGTCATGATCATACCAGTCACAATTCAACTTTGCACTAAAGGCCAAAGAGAACCCTAGTCATGATCATACCAATAATCTACCTATCTTTACACTCCAGTGAAAGAGAATTTCAACATCAGGGTTATATAAAAATGTTATATATGATGATAAAAATAATATGATCAACATATAGTTTTAATCTCAAGAGTAATATTCGTAACTCATGAATAGTAACCCCGACACAAAAGATAGAAATTCTACAATAAAATTCATACCAATATTTCGGTATAATGATATTGAAAGAATAACATTACTTAAATTTATAAACAATTTATTTTAATTGTTTACACTTTACTAATTAATGCATTTAATCATCATAAAATGCCAACTCTTACAATTTCATCATCAATAACCAAAACCCTCGTCAAAAATCTGCATATACCTCATATAGGATTCTCAAGCCATAAAATCCTATTTTCCAATTTTCTTTATTCACAAAACATATTTAATTCATTTACTCATAACTAGACCATTTTCATGAAAAATACCAAATCAGTTTCAAAAATATTTCTTTTCTGAAATTTAGCATAATATAGTCCCATAGTGAACATATATTTTTATCAGAATTTTTAAAAGTCATTTACTATTTTTCATATGGCCAAAATAGCCGAATATTTAGACATTTATCAAAAATTGTACTTTTGTCTAAAAATTCTGAAATTTACAGAGTATACTTCTATCATATACATGTACTCCCAATAAAAATTTCATCAATTTTGGAGTTAACCACAAAGAATTATAAGCGGTTACTTTTAAAATAGTCTTTTCTCATAAAATTCATAACTCTCAATCTATACATCCAAAAATCACCATTTTTGGACACAATCAATAAAACTCATCAAAATATCATTTCAAATTTTTCCAGAATTTTTGAAGTTCAGAAGAATTACGAAACTGAAAAAAACATAACAACCCTTAAAATCCCTTAATATCCCTTACCTCAAAAGAGCAGTACTTCTGACTAGATATTGAATATGATGCTGAAGGAAACTTGCACTGATGAATAGCAACTCACCAAGTATCTAAAAACTCACAAAATATGCTTCATAATATAGAGAGAGAAAGAGAGAAAGCTTATGTTTTTGGTGTGATTTTCAATTCTAACTTAGTCCTCTATTTATAGAAAAATTTTGGTAGGTTTGACCTGCAACCTGATGGCTTTACCTGCTACTATTCCCACCCATCACATTTGAAATATAATTCAGAATATTTCTTCACCAACCACAAGTGGGGCCCACCAATTCTAGAATTTTTCACCAAAATGATAAACTCCGAAAATTCAACAATTCTGAACCAGTCATCTCGTAAAATTCATAACAAATCATACGTTCATTTTTAACGGTTCAAAATTTGTGGACATATACTCAACTTATATATGTATAACATATCCAAAATTACCACGATCCAACGGTCGGATTAAAAATTATAACCCTCGCAAAATATCTCAAAAACTCTAATTTTTAATACCTCCATTCCGACAAAAATACTGATAAAAACCTCAATATTAACTCCTTCATTTTTAACCACAAAAATATATCACTCGTTTTATCCACTTAAAATAAATATTTCCTTATCATATGAATCAATAATTAATTATTCACAAATAATATTACAGAATCACATTTATGACAACCAGGCCGTTCCCAGGAAAGAGGGGACTTTCCAATAAGAATTTCTCCTTACTGGCGCGCAATTAGATGACCAAACCTCTCCTTAGACAGAACTTTCTAGACATTGCCAATAATGCTATCTAATAATACTATTCATAATATGATGAATTATTGATCTGATAGTGGGGAAATACTGTGCAGCAACAATTATTGAACAACAATAATATAAAATTTCAACGTAGCAATTATTGAATCAATAAAATAAAATATTGAACAGTAATTACTGTAACAATTATTGAGTAGTGCCTTCTTACGTAAGAATCAATAATTTTAAAAATACTATGCAATACCGTGTGCTACTGTGCAATAACGCGTATTACTGTATTTTAACCACCGGTATTCCAGCAGTGTTAACGGTAACAACTACGCCGTTATTTATAAAAACTCAAATTTGTCGTTTTCTTCACCCGACAGTTATTCTGTTATGGGGCCCACAAATGGCTGCGCCGTCGTATGAATATTCCCGATAGAAAGAATATTCCACGACCAAACGAATATTCCCCGACAACAATGATTATTTTATAACCACTTGCTTATTTTGAAAAAAAAATCATATTTCACTCATAACTTTAAACTTTTATCAATTTAACCATTTACTGAATAGTAACTATAAGAAAAATTGAATACTTTTATTTCATAAAATTCGGGGTCTTACATTCTCCTTCTTTTCCTGATTATCGTATCTATTTTCATTTTTTGTTTTTTTTTTATATTTTAATATTAAGAATACAATTGCGAGTTAATACTAAATGAATGGAAATGTACTTGCAATTGTGGAGTCTTTATGTCAATTTACTGTATTTTATATGAAAACATCGTATGCAAGCTCCTGTATGACGAATCAAATCAAAATGTTCAATTACTGACATTTTCATAAACAATGTTATATATGTTTAAATCTATATTATTTTACCCCCCAGCCTTGAAAAAAGTCTATTTAGAAACTATCAAGTTTTTTTCTACTTTTTTTCAGAAGAAAAAAAATCGTAGCAATAAAGTTTACTTTCCTTTTTGTAAAAGAAAGAAAAACCACAAAATATCCTATACTAATTCCAAGAAAACTTGATAGAACATAGCTAATACTATAATAGAGCTTGATATACACTACAGTAAGCTAAGAAAGGTTAAACATCTATATACACAATAATAGAGCACTCACACAAACATCAAATTCTAGAGGTGCCGAATAAACCCTAGATTTCGACTATGAAATTCCACAGTTGGTGCTATCATAATGCAATCCTAAATCAAAACCCCCTAATAAACCCTAGATTTTATTTGGTTTAAACAGAAATTAAAAAAATAATAAAGTGAAGTACCTTCCAGTGACTGATAGCGTCGGTCGGTCCCTTTCCGGAGCTTTACGTCTGAAGGATTCCTTATCAGATGTGTCGGTCGCCTTGAGAGAAAGAGAGGGGGGAAGAGTTTGAGAGAGATTGGGATGGTGCATCTGATCTTCAATTGGATTTTATTTTCTTCTTAACCCATTTAGCCAACCCACTTTGACCCGCATGCGTGTTTTTTTTAATGTCCGTCTTTTGTCCATTTTTAAAGTTCGCTTCTAAAGGATTTCGTATATATATATATATATATATATATATATATATATATATATATATATATATATGTGTGTGTGTGTGTGTGTGTGTGTGTGGTGTGTGTGTGTGTGTGTGTGTGTGTGTGTGTGTTTATTGATTAATATAAATGCGTCCTCAACTGACTACTGTGGGTACTTGGACTATATATTCTTAAATATGTACTTTTCTTAATTATTATTTTTTTGATCAGTGCAATTGATTTCTTTTGTTCTTGACTTACAACTAATCAAATTTGTTGGACATAAAAGGTGACGTTAACTTGGGGAATCAAAAATCTTTGCCTACACATCCTTCGTCAATTTATGGGCAAGCAATTCTGCAGTCAAAGACTGCATTGGGTGGTACAAGTAACATTATCAAACATTTTAGAAGGAAAGAATCTTAATAAATAAGCAAAATGTTCTTACAATTGTGGTTTAACATGAAAAAGATTCTACCCGAAGCTACTAAGTGTAGGACTTGATGTTTTTAGAATAAGTCGTAGTAGGGGTTCAACTTAATTCTTTGGTATTTAGGGATGTTGAGGATTATTATTGTAATATGATTTCAGGAGATTAATACAAGATTATCTTTGTGTTATTTATTTGTGTTGGATATTGTAGGGAATTGAATGAATTGGTTTGAAAACATGGGGAAAAAAGATTTTAAAAAAGGTTATTTTCGACGAAATATTATGTGAGAAATAATTAAATTCCTTTGGAGATAACTTATTTCTGACGAGTATATTTTCGACCGAATTTTGGACAGATAATTCCGACGAAATTAACTTACTTCCGACAAAAAATTCCGACGAAAATAATATTTTTTTTTTGAAGTGACCCAACCCTACTCCTTCCCCACTCTAACCCATCTACTGGGGATAGGGGTAGGGTACGGAGGGGTGTGGGGTGGATTACCATGTCCATGATATGAATCACTAGTCTTCAATCCAAAATGTACCAATGATGTTGGATAACGATCGATAAACATGCTCTTGAGCCATTCCATATGCAGTTCGAAAGACGTGTCATTTCATCTGTACAACCCTGTTTGTTGCGTGTATCCAAACGGACGCCTAAATCACTGCATTTTATAAAATTTCAGTTCCAATAAATCACATTAATTATTTTGTAATCAAAAGCAAAAAAAAAAAAAAAAAAATCCCGGCCGGTCACTACCCCGGTCGGAAATAGCCGGTCCCCCTAGACTTTTTCAATACACACGGTGCGAGTTAAATTATACTGTTTCCGTTTTTAAAAGATTGTCGTTTAAAGTTTTTACCTATAAAATAATAAAATATATTTATATAAATAAAATTTATTTAAAATTTCATCACTACCCCTTTATAGAAAATTAAAAACTATTAAAATAAAAAAGAGAATTTTTTGGGACAATGAGAGAAGGTAGGGGTAATATAGGAAAGTAAATAATTTATTCTTCTCGAAAGTTGTAAACGCCAAATATTTTAGAACAAATTTTTTCTTATAAAACGAAAATCTTTTAAGAATGAGAGGAGGGAGTATTAGATAAAAAAAATGATAATATTAAATTTTTTATCTTTTTTTTTATCTCTTTCTTTCTAGTGAAGAATTCTAACCTTATCTTAGATTTGAGAAAAACTTTTTTTTAGAGATACCTTATCCTAAATCTTTCTTATTTTGATTTAATAAATAATTTTCGCTTTCCATGGAATTTGATTTTCTTTTTTGTGGTACTTGTTTTCTCCATGAGATAATTGATTTTTTTTTTGTGAGAAAATTTCATTATCATCTCTTCATAGATTTTGCTTTCTCTGTTTGGGAGATTTTGTTTTCTCTGTTTGGAAATATTTTTTGTTCGTGAGATTTTTTTCAGTGCATGAATTGTTAAAGATGAATTATTTAGATTTGAACATGATGCTTCCATTGCGACTTTTTCTTCCATTGTACGCATTGGCGAAGCTAAGTGGAGGACTGTAGGGTCAATTGACCCCACATAATTTTATTATATATATATATATATATATTTATATATATATATATCAATAGATTTTTTTATGGTGTAATGTACTATTTTGACCCTAGTGAGATGAGTAAAGAGTATTGAAGAAGTTTTCCAAAACAAGCCACGATCGGCACTCGGTTGAGAAGAGAAGTATTGAAGAAGCTCCCTGCTCCCCAAAACTAATTTTATTGTTCTTCAAATTACGCAGAGTCCAGAGAAGTGCCCAACTGCCCCCCAAAAATCTGATCATTGATGATTCAACAAGAGACCCCCGTATGTGACGCCCCCAAAATAGGTATACACAACACATTCTGAGTCGCCAAATGCATGATACAGAATTTAAATACAAACTTTGTTTATACAATACGACAAAATATATGCAGAGAGTTTTAACACGAATATTGTCTCGTGGACAATATCCAAAAATCCTCATTACAATTATTATTACACTATTTTATAAAATAGTGATGACTACTATAACAACCAACTTGGACCATCATTCTATTTCCTGACTAGTCCCGGCTATATTCTCATTTTCTGAAGAGAACAATGAAAACAAAGGGTGAGCTCAACTAGCCTAGTAAAGAATATTATGACTAAGATAATACATAATAAATTATCGTTAGCCTTCAACAGTGTAAAATTAATATAATACAATAGACAACAAGTTTAACTGCAGCGAAACAAACAATCCCTTAGAAGAGTCAAATAGAGCATGATATCTACTATCTTCTATGATTTAAAAATTCATCATCAATACTTTATCGCTGTAACACAACTCAATAAATAATCCACATCATCGAATTATCCATGCACTACGGGCCAAGGATATTCGTTATTATCACCAATGATCATGATCATGCCAACAACTGTCCATCAATGCACTACGGGCCAATGAGAACTTTTACCACATCATTTATAACATTACAGGTCATAATTATACCGATACATAATTCCTGGTTATAATCATACCAATCAACAGTCCATCTATGCACTACGGGCCAAAGATGACTTTCATCACAATATAAGTATGAGGATGATGACAATGATATAAGAATTCAATTAAATGAGAGCAATGATAAATTTTAAAGATTTATAATTCAATTTATCCAGAATTCAATAATGTCCAAATTGTCAACATGATACTACTTTGTAGAGTAAAATTCAAGAATAATATTGTATCAAAAATAATTTGGACAGAAAAGAAATCAATTATTGTCATGAATAGTACCCCGGGTAAATAATACTCCGTGAATAATATCCCGTGAATAGTACCCCAACATGAAAAGATTAAAATTTAACAAGAATGTTCAGAAAAATATTCTTGTGAAAAGATACTAGATGAATCACAAATTTTAAAAATATTCTACTAATTTCAAGGAGTATAGAAGCAATACTTATCAAAATGAGTGTATAATTCATAATCTGAAACGAAATAATATTACTTACATACTACAGAGTATGAAAGAAAATAATATTTCCTACGAATATTGAAATAAAATAATATCTCTTACCTTAAAAGGAGAGTACTTCTGAATGGTATAGCGGGAATATTCTTGAAGAAAACTACCACTGTTTTCTACACTCAAATTTTCTTAAACTTTAAAGAAATACGCTCAATATTATAAAAGAAGAATTCTTTGATTCTGGTGTGATTTTCAATTCTAAACTAAGCATCCTATTTACAGGAGAATGACATGATACTATTTGGACGCACAGTAAAGGGAAAATCACGGGTGAACAATAAGTTTTTTCACGGACAATTTTTGCGAAATTATTTTGATTTTACTATGCATCAATTACCGTGACAACAATTGAATAAAACTGAGCGACTTCTCACGTAAGCATCAATAATTAATGTTATTGTACTATATCATGTGCTACTATGCAACCACGCTTATTACTACACTTTTATTATAGGGTATTTCAACAGTTAACTGTAAAACTTTTGCCGTTATTTTTTATAAAAAATTATTTCTGTCATTTTCTAACTCCGAAAGTAATTCCATTGTGGGGTCCACCAATTATTGCACCGTCGTACGAATATTCTCTAATAAAACAAATATTCCCCGACCAAACGAATATTTTATGACAACTTGCTTACTTTGCAAACTTTATAAATATTACCCACAACTATAGCATTATATCAAATCCACACCTTATTATTAAAAAAATATTTAGAGAAAAAATTAATTTTTATTCATAAAAGTTGGAGTCTTTCACCGTAAGTCTAATTTATTTGTATTCTCTTTATAATTTTTATGGGGTTTTATAATTTTTTGATATAAAGGTTCAGTTTATTTTCTGATGGATAATGGGTTTGTCCAAATTGCAACAATCGTGTGATCTTTTAGATTATATCTTGTACAAATTGATTTTTTTATAGAGAATGCTTGATATATCTTTGTTCTCAATTATTGGGCTAATGAAGGAGACAAAAGCAGTGGTATATGAAGTAATCAACAGTAAGTTTTATGGACTAATCATGAATTTGTAATTAATTAACTGAATTACTAAAATTAATTCTTTTAATTTTTAAAGCATTATATACAGTACTAACATAAATATTGGACTAATAGTAATGAAATCAATTAATGATTACATAAATTTTTTTGTCATTTAATTAATTATTGTTCAATATTAGTACAATTTTATGTTTTTCTTCAATCTAAAATATACAAATAAGGTGTGGCTTTTATGTGCCTATATATAGTTGGTGTGTATATCAATATATTATATGTATTAGAGTGTTTATATTTCCATGAAATGAAAACCGCAGAAAGATTATCTAAATGCAAACCTCAATAGTCAGTACTTTGTTTTTTGTTGTAATTAAGTTCATAATATCTTTAAACAGAAAATAGTCAATAAGTCAAGGTATCTATAGACAAATTTGTATTAAAAAAAGCTTCTGTATTTGAAGAATCATTGTTGGGTAAAATCTAGTTACGCACAACACGCAAGTATACGTGGTCAACAAGTAATAAAGTGAAAGTAAAGTATCGTTCCCACGAGGAATTGTTTAATAAAAATCACCAAGTACTAACCCGTAACCAACTCAATCTTATTTAAACGAATGAATTTCAATTTATAAGTAAACTAATTCTAATTATCACTAGTTAAATTAAGATTACGGAGATTTAAGATTACAACTTCACTTATTGCTTCATTTATGTTAACACACTTCTCATCAATTATTCTCTATCGTGAATTGTTAATCAATAACACTAAAGCAGATAAAACCACCTCTCGATGCATAATACACATACTTACTTAAATCCACAGATGATATAATTAAGCAAGACACCCTAATTAACTAACCCACTATATCTTTATGTGAATTACAATTAAAAAGGATTTAAAGCACAAGTTCTCTATAAGATTACATATGGCGTAAAGGTATATCTCTATCCTAAACACGAATCATGAATTCCATCTATGCAGAAATCACAAACACATGCTATCATGATAAGATCTAAATCAATACTTCATCTCTCGAGTTCATATAGATTATCACGGTAATTGTTAGCTAGACAATTAAGCAATTAAGTCCAAATCACAATATACAATCCTCACGATAGAACATAATAATTGATAACGAAGCATATTAAAATAAACTACACAATAAGATCCATTGTAATCTCAAACAAAGAATTAGTTCATGATTATTGAATTAAAACTAAGAATCCACAATTGAATACACATTAAAAGACAAAGATAGAATAAGATAAGAATATAGAATCTATTGTCTGTAGATTTAATGCTCCCTCCTTACTCCTAGTTTGAATCTTCAATGGTTTCCAAGTTGCTTCGATCTTCAAATCTAATAAGAACTAGGGTTTTGATCTAATTTACTCTAATTTCATCTAATGGAATGGTCTCTTCCTCTCTAATCCTCCTTTATTTTATGTCTTACATCATGTATTTATAGGTTACAAGTCTAATTTTTAGCTTAGGAACAAATCCAATCCTATTTGGAGTCAAAATTCGCCCAAAACGCGTTAAAGCTTGACCACGCCCGTCCCCAGCGCCGCCCATGGCACTGGGATTCTGCCCCCTAGCGCCCGGCGCTGGTGGAAATGGCCTAGAAATGGGTGCCCCCACGCTAGAAGGTTTTCTGGAATTTTCTGCTCTGACGTCCTTTGGGAAAATGGCCATAATTTCTTCGTCTGAACTCTGATTTTGATGATTCAAGATGTTCCGGAAAGAGGAGACGTAGATATACAACTTTCATTCTTTGATATTTTATAAATAACGGACGTATGAAGGTAGAAATTGAGCTGGAAGTGACTGCTATGTAAATGGCACCCAAAACAGTGACGTTCGACATCCGTTGGTACAAATGTCATAACTCTTGCATCCAAACTCAGATTAGAATGATTCAAGTTGTTCCAAAAAGCTAAGAAGAAGCTCTACAATTTAAACTAAGTTCCAAGTCAAGAACATGAATTGAACATGAAAGCCCAAACGATGTCTGATTTGCTTTTCTTTATGATTTCATATCAATTCTTTGTGATTCCAGCTCCCAATCATACAATCTATAAAATGAACACAAAATGCATGAAAAGTAACTAAGAAACATGAGATTAAGTAACTAATTCAAGTAACAGATACCAGATAAGTAGGTATAAAACTTACTTATCAATGAAATTCTAATAAAAATTAGAAAAAAGATGATGATAAAGTAGATTTGGGAAATTTTGAAACAGACCTCGGGTTGTGAAAGAAACTATCAAAGTATCATCCTAATATTCAAGATGAAGTAAGAAGAGCATTCATGCTAAATGGTCCTTGTCAGCCTCTCAAACATAACTTCCCACGAATAAAAATTGGGGGATACTTACGCAGATTTAATCCTTATTGGTTTAAAGAATATGGAAATTGGTTGGAGTATAACATAGTTATTGGTGCAACATATTGCTTATGTTGCTATCTATTTAGGTCGGACACTGGAAAACAAGCAGGTGGTGATTCTTTCAGTACTAACGGCTTCACAACATAGAACAAGAAAGAGAGATTTGATATTCATGTTGGAGGGCCTAATAGTGCTCATAATCAAGCTTGGAGTAAATGTCAATGTAAGACCCCAACTTTTATGAATAAAGAATAATTTTCTCAAAATATATTTTTTGAATATTATGGTGTGGATTTGATATAATGTTATAGTTGTGAGTAATATTTACAAATTTTGTAAAGTAAGCAAGTGGTTATATAATATTCGATTGGTCGGGGAATATTCGTTTTAACAAGGAATATTCATACGACGGCATAATCATTGGTGGACTCCACAACGGGAGTATTGTTATAGTTAGAAAACGACATAATTATCTTTTTAAAAAAATAACGGCGGAAGCTTTACCGTTAAACTGTTGAATTACCGGTAGTAAAAGTACAGTAATACGCGTGGTTGTATAGTAGCACACAGTATTGATTATTGATGCTTACGTGAGAAGTCACTCAGTTATATTCAATTATTGCTACAGTAATTGCTGCATCATATCTCTCATATTATTGATTCAATTATTGTCACAGTATCATCATCATAATATGTTATATTATTAAATCAATAATTGAGACGACAAAGTTATTCATATTATTATTTACAATATTGACAATGTCTAGAAAGTTCTGTCAATGAGAGGTTTGGTCACCGCGCCAATAAGGAAAAATTCTTATCGGAAAGCCCCTCTTTCCTGCGAATGATCTGGTTGTTAAATATTGTGAGTTATGATATTAATAATGAATAAGTTCGTGTTAATTAAAAATGAAATTGATAGTTCCATTGTGTTGGAATTATTGATGTTAATAAAAATCGGCATTTATTTTGATAATAATTGATGTCTGGAGGTTATATTGACCAATCGGGTAATTAACCGGATAAATGTGTAATTAATTGCTATTAATTCACATGCTTATAACTATGTGTTCACATGTGTGCACTATTGATTCATATGATTTACTATTAGGGTAGTTAGTGCAAGATTGATAATACTTGCATGACTAAATTAAAAATAGAGGTATAGATGACGGTACTATACTATAATTAGTTTTTTCACATGATTATACTATTGAGTCACATGAATGAACTATTAATTCACATAATTTACTATTAGGAGAGGTGGTGCAAGTTTGATAATACTTGCAGGACTAAATTAAAAATGAAGAAAAAGAGGGAGGTATTATACTGTAATATTTTGAACTAAAAATGTGCAATTATTGAAACTATATTTTTTTATAAGTAGAAGCTCATTCTTCCTTCATTTCTCACCAATTCACTAAAGTTTTTGAGCAATTATTATAGAGGGAAATTATAGAGAGAAAGAAGAAGAGAAGTCTGCTACCTCTCTATTTCAGTATCCAATTTTATTCTAAAGTAAGGGATATTATTTTTTTCGTATTTATAAAGAGAGCTTCTGTTATTCTATTCTTTATTATTATGTTGGAATAACCTGTCTATGCGAAGTACTGCATACATGGTAAAATTCTTCTGTTATTCTATTTTTTATTATTCTGTTGGAATATTCTGTCTGTGCGTATTACGCATGACCTGGTTCCATTATTTATTTTCTGTTGGAATAACCTGTCTGTGCGGTCTATCGTATGCCTAGTGAATTCTGTTGTTATTCCATTCTTTATTATTCTGTTGGAATATCCTGTCTATGCGAATTACGCATGACCTGGTTCCATTCTTTATTATTCTGTTGGAATAACCTGTCTATGTGGATTACCGCATGCATGGTGAATGATCATTCGTATTCATTCCTTATTAAATTGTGGAAATGATCTGTCTACGTGGATTACCGCATGGCAGGCAAAATCTATTTGCGGTTTCATATATTCTATTATACTTAGTTGGTTAAAGTTTTGGCTTTTATACTCCATGAAATTAGTGGAATATCCTTGAAATTTGCGCTTCATCCAGTATCTATTCATGGAAATATTCTTCTGAGCATTCTTGAATTTTACTCTACAAAGCAGTATCATGTTGACAATTTGGACGTTATTGATTTCAGGATAAATTAACTTATAAATCTTTAAAATTTATTCTTGAACTTGTTTTATTGAATTATTATGTTATTGTCATCATCCTCATGCTTATATTGTGATGAAAGTCATCTTTGGCTTACGTGCATAGATGAGCTTGGTATGATTATGACCAGGGATCATTCGGTATAATCATGACCTGTAATGTTATAAATGCTCTGGTAAAAGTCTTCAGTGGCCTGTAATGCATTGATGGACAGTTTTTGGTATGATTATGACCAGGAATTATTCAGTATAGTCATGACCATTGATGATTTATTGAATATCCTTGGCCGTAGTGCAGGGATGATTCGATGATGTGGTTTATTTATTAAGCTGAGTCTCAGCAATAAAAATTGATGAAAAACTTTTTAAATAATAGAAGATAGTAGATTTTATGCTCTACTTGACTCTTCTAATGGATTGCTTGTTCTGCTGTAGTTAAACTTGTTGTCTATTATATTCTATCAGTTTAACATTGTTGAAGGCTAATGATAATTTATTCTGCATTATCTTAGTCATAATATTTCTTACTGGGCTAGTTGAGCTCACCCTTTCTTTCACTATTCTCTTCAGGAAATGAGAACGTAGCGGGTCTAGTCGGGAAACGGAGTGACGGTCCAGATGATAACATTAGTAGTCCTCACTATTCTATTAAATAGTGTGATAATAAATATAATGAGGACTCCATTGAGTGTGGATATTGTCTAGATGACAATATTCTTATTAAAACTCTTAGATTATGTTTTGTCGTATTTTACACGACTGTTGTATAATTAAGTTGTATTTAAATTTTGTACCATGTATTTGGCGACTCAAGATGGGCGATGTATACCTATTTTGGGGGCGTCACAGTTGGTATCAAAGCTTAGGGATATGATCCCTGGCTGAGATGTGAGACAAGAACTAGGAGAGGAGAGACGGAGAATTTCTTCATTAGTATGACCTACCTAAGTTTATTTGGTATTTAATTGGTCGGTCAGGGTAAAGGGATAATATGTGATATGTTAATTAACCCTTGTTTTGTGGCAGTATTTAAAAATGGCATTCGAAAATGTTGAGATAAGCAATGAAGCACATGAGACCGTTGAGTCACCACAAATTAATACCCATGATAATGTGCAACAGGAAGACAATAATCCTCAGATAAACAACAATGATCAAATGATGAATGGTGGGACGTTCAGAGGTTTTATGCAATTCATGCAACATCAGGCGAGGGCGGCTCCTATCAAAAATGCAGGGGGAAACACTGACAACTCTCGGGCGGTCACCGCTAAACAGTTCAAGGAGCTGGGACCACCGGAGTTTTTTGGAGAGCCAAAACCACTTAAGGCGGAGACGTGGATAAAGCAGATCACCAAGATATTTGATGTCTTGGGATGCTCCGAGGAGCAAAAGGTTCCCTTTGCAACATTTATGTTGCGAGCAGAGGCAGATTACTGGTGAGAATCTGTAAAGCTTACTGAACCTGCCGCACTGAAGATGACTTGGGAGAAGTTCCAAGAACTATTCAACGACAAGTACTTTCTCGAAAGTATTCGTTACATGAAAGAGGTAGAGTTCATTAAACTGGAGCAAAATAACATGACCGTGTCGCAGTACGAAGTCAAGTTTGTCGATTTATCCCAGTTTGCGTCCCACTTAGTTGATAACGAGGAGAGAATGATGCGGATGTTTCTAAGAGGTTTGAAAACCGAGATACGTCAATATCTGATTTCTTATAAACTGTGTTTGTATTCAGATGTTGTAAATAGGGCTCAGTTATTGGAACGCGATAACGAGTCGATCCAACTAAGAGAAAGCAGCGGCAAAATGATAATACCAATGGTAGCAGTCATCGAAGCAGTGACAACAAGCGTGGAGGGAATAAACATGCCAGAAATGGTAATCACTTCGGTGGTAATCATGGCCATGACAATAAGAGTGGACATTTCAAGAAGAGGAGATTCAACAATGATGGAAAGACGTCAGCACCAACACCTATTGTTAAGGAAGGAGAACGACCGCCGGTCATATGTTACAAATATGGAGGGGAAGGACACATCAGTTTAAACTGCGCGATGCAGTCCAAAGCGTGTTACAATTATGGAAAAGAAGGTCACCTAGCCCGATTTTGTCGTGCACCAAAGTCAAGTTCAACTGGGATGGAGGCATCAAAGGGTGTCCCAGACATGACAAAACAGGTAGTTCAAGGGAGAGCGTTTGTCGTAACCTCCCAAAAAGTGAGGAATCCGAACGAGGTGATCACGGGTAAGCTAATCATAAACTCTAGTGAAGTATATACCTTATTTGATACCAGTTCTACCCATTCTTTTATTTCTCCTACTTGCGCTCAATGTTTAAATTTGACTCCGGAGAAATTAGCCTTTGACTTATCTATTGAAACTCTGTTGGGAGAAACCTTTATTACATCCACTGTTTATAAGTCTTGTTTAATTCAAATCGGTAACCGCACGTTACCTGTCGATCTTATTTCCTTTGAAAATACTTGCATTTGATGTGATTTTAGGGATTTATTGGTTAACTACTCATCATGCTAAAATCGATTGCTTTCGTAAGGTTGTTAGCTTTCATATTCCTAACCAACCAATTATGCGAATTCAAGCAACCAAACCACTCAAATCAATCACTGTCATATCAAGCCATAAAGTTATTCGTTTATTGAAAAATGGATGTCAAGCTTTCTTAGCCCATGTCACGGATTTAAATAAAAATACGTCAGATTTGAATGGTATTTCTATTGTTAATAAATTTCCTGACGTATTCCCTGAAGAACTTCCTGGCCTACCCCCAGAGCGTGAAATTAAATTTTGTATCGACCTTGAATACGGTACAAAACCCATTTCCAAAGCCCCATATCGAATGGCTCCTGTTGAACTTCAAGAGTTAAAAACCCAACTATAGGAATTGTTAGACATCGATTTCATTCATCCTAGTACATCTCCTTGGGGTGCTTCTGTTCTATTCGTGAAGAAGAAAGATGAAAATATGCGATTTTGTATTGATTATCGGGAGTTGAATCATGTCACCATCAAAAATAGGTATCCGTTACCTCGCATTGATGACCTGTTTGACCAGTTGCAAGGAGCCAAATTCTTTTCAAAGATTGATCTTCGTTCCGGATATCATCAGTTGAAGATTAAAACTGATGACATTCCAAAGACTGCTTTTAGAACTCGGTACGGGCATTATGAATTCCTAGTCATGTCTTTTGGATTGACTAATGCTTCTGCTACCTTCATGGACATGATGAACCGAGTATTCAAGGAATATTTGGATATCTTTGTGGTCGTCTTTATTGATGACATCCTCATATACTCTGAAACCCGTGAAGACCATGAGCAACACTTGAGGTTGATACTCTAAAAGCTTCGTGAAAATAAGCTATATGCCAAGTTAAAGAAATACGAGTTCTGGCTTGAGGAAGTTTCATTCCTTGGGCACGTGATATCAAATCATGGAATATCTATTGACCCAGCGAAGATTGAAGCAATTCAAAGCTGGGAGAAACCAAAATCAGTGACTAAAGTACGTAATTTTCTCGGCTTAGCTGGTTATTATCATATATTCGTGGAAGGATTTTCTTGAATCGCTACTCCATTAACTCAGTTGACTCAAAAAGATACAAATTTCGGTTGGAGCGAGGAATGTGAGAAGAGTTTTCAAGAACTCAAGAGGAGACTCATTTCAGCACCTGTTCTGAAAATACCATCTGGCTCGGAGGGATTTGTCATCTACAGTGATGCTTTAGGCAAAGGGTTAGGATGTGTTTTCGTGCAACATGAGAAAGTCATAGCTTATGCCTCACGACAACTCAAAGAATATGAGAGGAATTATCCTACTCATGATCTAGAGTTGGCAGCAGTCGTTTTTGCGCTTAAGATTTGGAGGCATTACGTGTATGGAGAGAAGGTGGAGATCTATACGGATCATAAAAGCCTCAAATATTTCTTCACTCAAAAGAAACTCAACATGCGGCAACGACGTTGGCTTGAGCTGTTGAAAGATTATGATCATACCATTCAATACCATCCTGAAAAAACGAACGTAGTAGCTGACGCATTGAGTAGAAATTCATATGCGGGTACGAGTGCGATATTATCAACGCAAAGGCCCATTTTGTATGACTTACAAAGGATAGAGATAGAGTTAAAGACTCTAGGGACCCATGTGATGATGGCGAATCTACGAGTAAAACCGACTTTAATCGATAAAGTTAAAGCTGCTCAAACCACAGACCTGGAGCTGATGCGTATGAAGAAAAAAGTGCAAGAAGGTGCTAGTCCGGAAGCAAGAATCGATGAAGAAGGAATACTTCGAGTCAAATCCAGACTTTGTGTTCCTAACGATTCTGACTTGAAGTATAAAATCATGATGGAGGCGCACAACACACCGTTTGCAATCCATCTTGGGAGTACCAAGATGTATCTTGATCTTCGACATACATTTTGGTGGAACAATATGAAGAGAGAGATATCGGGGTTTATCTTAAGGTGTCTAACTTGTCAACGAGTCAAGACGGAGCATCAAGTACCAAAAGGTCCATTGCAACCACTTGAAATTCTAGAATGAAAGTGGGATCACATTACCATGGATTTTGTTACTGGTCTTCCCAAGGTTTCTCAAGGCATAAATGCGATTTGGGTCATTGTTGTGATAGATTGACCAAGTCTGCTCATTTCTTGTCGATACGAGAAACTTATACATTTGAACGTCTTGCTAGTATATACATAAACGAGATTGTAAGACTGCATGGTATGCCAGTATCCATAGTTTCTGATCGAGACCCAAGATTCACTTTAAGATTTTGGGTTAGTTTACAAAAAGCTATGGGCACGGATTTACTATTTATTTCGGCATATCATCCTCAAACAGACAGGCAATCAGAGAGGACTATTCAAACTCTTGAGGATTTATTAAGACTCTGTGTCCTTAACTTTAAAGGAAGTTGGGACAAGTTCTTACCATAAGTGGAGTTTTCCTACAACAACAGTTATCAAGCAAGTATTGGCATGACTCCATTTGAGGTGTTGTATGGAAGAAAGTGTTGTTCTCTAGTATGCTGGGATGAGGTGGGTGAAGCAACGTTGTTGGGACTGAATTTGGTACGTATGACTACGGAAAAGATTCAAACGATCCGGCAACGTATAAAAATCTCACAAGATCGACAATAGAGTTATGTTGATCTTCATCGAAAGGACGTGAAATTCAATATTGGAGATCATGTGTTGTTACGTGTTGCTCCATGGAAAGGAGTTACGAGATTTAGAAAGAGATGAAAGCTCAATCCTTGATTCATTGGCCCATTTTTAATCCTCGATCGAGTAGGAACTATGGCCTATAGACTCCACTTACCGCCAAGTATGTCTCGTGTTCATAACGTTTTTTACATATCTATGTTACGTAAATATGTGAAAGACCCGAACCACATTATTGAATTAGAACCAGACGATATAGAGGAAGATTTAACGTATGAAGAGTTACCTGTTAAAATCTTGGATAAGAAGGATCATATTCTATGCTCCAAGGTTATACCTCAAATCAAAGTTTTGTGTAGAAACCACGATGTGGAAGAAATGACCTGGGAGTTAGAATCTGAGATGAAGTCAAGATATCCTCACCTCTTCGGTATACCAGGTACGTACCCTAATTTCGAGGACGAAATTTCATAAGAAGGACAGGTTGTAAGACCCCAACTTTTATGAATAAAGAATAATTTTCTCGAAATATATTTTTTGAATATTATGGTGTGGATTTGATATAATGTTATAGTTGTGGGTAATATTTATAAATTTTGCAAAGTAAGCAAGTGGCTATATAATATTCAATTGGTCGGGAAATATTCGTTTTAACAGGGAATATTCGTACGACGGCACAATCATTGGTTGACCCCACAACGGAAGTATTGTCGTAGTTAGAAAACGACATAATTATCTTTTTATAAAAATAACTGCGGAAGTTTTACCGTTAAACTGTTGAACTACCCGGTAGTAAAAGTACAGTAATATGCGTGATTGCATATAGTAGCACACGGTATTGATTATTGATGCTTACGTGAGAAGTCACTCAGTTATATTCAATTATTGCTACAGTAATTTCTGCATCATATCTTTCATATTATTGATTCAATTATTGTCACAGTATCATCTGCATAATATGTTATATTATTAAATCAATAATTGAGACGACAAAGTTATTCATATTATTATTTATAATATTGACAATATCTAGAAAGTTCTGTTAATGAGAGGTTTGGTCACCTAATTGCGTGCTAATAAGGAGAAATTCTTATCGAAAACCCCCTCTTTCTTGGGAATGATCTGGTTGTTAAATATTGTGAGTTATGATATTAATAATGAATAAGTTCGTGTTAATTAAAGATGAAATTGATAGTTCCATTGTGTTAAAATATTGGTGTTAATGAAAATCGATATTTATTTTGATAATAATTGATGTCTGGAGGTTATATTGACCAATCGGGTAATTAACCGGATAAATGAGCAATTAATTGCTATTAATTCACATGCTTATAACTATGTGTTCACATGCTTGTACTATTGATTCACATGATTTACTATTAGGGTAGTTGGTGCAAGATTGATAATACTTGCATGACTAAATTAAAAATGGAGGTATAGATGAAGGTACGATACTGTAATTAGTTTTTTCACATGATTATACTATTGAGTCACATGAATGAACTATTAATTCACATGATTTACTATTAGGGGAGGTGGTTCAAGTTTGATAATACTTGCAGGACTAAATTAAAAATAAAGAAAAAGAGGGAGGTATTATTGTGACTGTAAGACCCCAAATTTTATAAAATAAAAGTATTCAATTTTTCTTATAATTACTATTCAGTAAATGGTTAAATTGATAAAAGTTTAAAGTTATGGGTGAAATGTGAAAATTTTTCAAAATAAACAAGTGGTTATAAAATAATCATTGTTGTCGGAAAATATTCGTTTGGTCGTGGAATATTCTTTCTGTCGGGGAATATTCGTACGACGGCGCAGCTATTTGTGGGCCCCATAACGAATAACTGTCGGGTGAAGGAAAACGACAAATTTGAGTTTTTACAAATAACGGCGTAGTTGTTACCGTTAACACTGTTGGAATACCCGGTGGTTAAAATACAGTAATACGCGTTATTGCACAGTAGCACACGGTATTGCATAGTATTTTTGAAATTATTGATTCTTACGTAAGAAGGCACTACTCAATAATTGTTACAGTAGTTACTGTTCAATATTTTATTTTATTGATTCAATAATTGTTGCGTTGATATTTTATATTATTGTTGTTTCAATAATTGTTGCTGCACAGTATTTTCCTTTATCAGATCAATAATTCATATTATTTGAATAATATTATTAGATAACATTATTGGCAATGTCTAGAAAGTTCTGTCTAAGGAGAGGTTTGGTCATCTAATTGCGCGCCAGTAAGGAGAAATTCTTATTGGAAAGCCCCCTCTTTCCTGGGAACGGCCTGGTTGTCATAAATGTGATTCTGTAATATTATTTGTGAATAATTAATTATTGATTCATATGATAAGAAAATATTTATTTTATGTGGATATAAACGAGGGATATATTTTTGTGGTTAAAAATGAAGGAGTTAATGTTGAGGTTTTTATCGTATTTTTGTCGGAATGGAGGTATTAAAAATCAGGATTTTTGAGATATTTTGCGAGGGTTATAATTTTTAATCCGACCGTTGGATCGTGGTAATTTTTGGATATGTTATACATATATAAGTTGAGTATATGTCCATAAATTTTGAACCGTTAAAAATGAACGTATGATTTGTTATGAATTTTAAGAGGTGGCTGATTCGGAAATCAGGTTATAAATCATTTTTGGTGGAAAATTCTAGAATTGGTGGGCCCCACTTGTGGTTGGTGAAGAAATGTGCTGAATTATATTTCAAATGTGGTGGGTGGGAATAGTAGCAGGTAAAGCCATCAGGTTGCAGGTCAAACCTACCAAAATTTTCCTATAAATAGAGGGCTAAGTTAGAATTGAAAATCACACCAGAAACATAAGTTTTCTCTCTTTCTCTCTCTAGATTATTGAGTGTATTTTGTGAGTATTTAGATACTCTGTGAGTTTCTATTCATCAGTGCAAGTTTCCTTCAGCCTTATACCGATCAGAAGTACTGCTCTTTTGAGGTAGGGGATAGTAAGGGATTTTAAGGGTTGTTATGTTTTTCAGTTTCGTAATTTTTCTGAACTTCAAAAATTCTGGAAAAATTTGAAATGATATTTTGATGAGTTTTATTGATTGTGTCCAAAAATGGTGATTTTTGGATGTATAGATTGAGAGTTATGAATTTTATGAGAAAAGACTATTTTAAAAGTAACTGCTTATAATTCCTTGTGGTTAACTCCAAAATTGATGAAATTTTTATTGGGAGTACATGTATATGATAGGAGTATACTCTGTGAATTTTAGAATTTTTAGACAAAAGTACAATTTTTGATAAATGTCTAAATATTCGGCTGTTTTGGCCATATGAAAAATAGTAAATGACTTTTAAAAATTCTGAGAAAAATATATGTTCACTATGTGACTATATTATGCTAAATCCCAGAAAAAAAATATTTTTGGAACTGATTTGGTATTTTTTATGAAAATGGTCTAGTTATGAGTAAATGAATTAAATATGTTTTGTGAAGTAAGAAAATTGGAAAATAGGATTTTATGACTTGAGAATCCTATATGAGGTATATGCAGATTTTTGATGAGGGTTTTGGTTATTGATGATGAAATCTTAAGAGTTGACATTTTATGATGATTAAATGCATTAATTAGTAAAGTGTAAACAATTTAAATAAATTGTTTATAAGCTTAAGAAATGTTATTCTTTCAATATCATTATACCGAAATATTGGTATAAATTTTATTGTGGAATTTCTATCTTTTTGAGTCGAAGTTACTATTCACGAGTTACTATTCACGAGTTACTATTCATGAGTTACTATTCACGACAAAATTAGTTTCTTTTTCTAACCAAATTATAGTTGATTTATGAATATTACTCTTGAGATTAAATCTATATGTTGATTATATTGATTTTATTATCATATATAACATTTTTATAACCCTAATGATGATATTTCTCTTTGACTTGAGTGTAAAGATGGGTAGATTTTTGGTATGATCATGACTATGGGTTCTCTTTGGCCAGTAGTGCAAAGTTGAATTGTTGATTGGTATGATCATGACCATTGAATTTATAATTGAATATCTTTAGCTTAAGTGCAAAGGTGAAATGATCAACATGGTTATAATTATTGTTTATATAAATTCTTAAATGATTATATATTCTTTGAGGTATTAATATATTTGGCATGTAGTGCAAATATGAATTGTTGAGGAATATCTTTGGCCTGTAGTGCAAAGATGAATTGTTGATGAATATCTTTGGCCTGTAGTGCAAAGATGGTTGTTGATGAATATCTTTGGCCCGTAGTGCAAAGATGACCTGTTGTTGAATATCTTTGGCCAGTAATGCAAAGATGAACTGTTGACGAATATCTTTGGCCTGTAGTGCAAAGATGACTTGTTGATGAATATCTTTGCCCGTAGTGCAAAGATGAAGTTATTAGTATGATTATGAACAGGAACTGTGATTTGGTATAACCATGATGTTTGATGTTTCAGGTGATGAAAATTATCTTCGTCCTAGATGAGAAGAGGAATTTAGAACTACAGTTATGATTATGAGTTATTCATATGATTGTGGACCAGAATTGTTGATTGATGTTACAGGGATAAAACATTGTTGGTGGATTTTTAACATGGAGAAGATAATAGACTTTATAGTCTATTTGACTCTTCTAATGGATTGCTCGTTCCGCTGCAACTATGGTTGAAATTTTTATCATTTACCATATGTTCTAAATCTCTGATTTATTATTGATGAAGGCTTTTGATAATTTAATTATCTTTAGTCATGATATTCTTTACTGAGCTAGTTGTGCTCACCCTTTTGCTTCACAATTCCTTTCAGGTAATAAGAGTGTAGCTGGGTCGAACGGGGGTAACGGGAAAATAGAACGGTGGTCTCTAGCTGTGGATGTTCTCCCGAAGCAGTATAGAAAAGTTCATTTAGTAGTTTTATTTGGTGAATCCAATAGGGTAAGGTGTACCCAACGTTGGAAGGGTGGTTTGCCACTATCATACAAGATGTCTAACGACATACAACCTCGTGTCATCATAAGACATGGATGTGCTCATCCACTTGCTGAGTATATATACGAGCACTACCTATATAATCTTGGTGTTTGTTTGAAGTATAATTCTCAATTAGAGACAGTGGAGATAATGATAAGTCAAGAGAAGACTCACCATTGGGAAGAATATGATAGTAATCTTCTCGTTTTTCTTTGGGGTCTATTGGGTCAACCAAGGATAATTCTGTGGCCATATGATATCTATCATAACCTAGACGCGTGGCCTCCCATGTACGAAGGTTTCCTTGAGCACTTCCCAAATATTCTAATTTCTAAAACAGTTTTTGACTATACCTTTATGTAAGGTGTTATTGTGAGGTGATGTCCACGGTTGGAACATGAGTCACATTTGGTATATATTTGTATCCAAACTCACAGCATATGTGTTGTTGTATTTTGCACGACAATTGTTGTAATAAAGTTGTAAGTTATTTTCTGTACCATGTATTTGACGACTCAGAATGGGTTGGGTGGAATGGACCTATTTTGGGGTTGTCACAGGTGGTATCAGAGCTTAGGGATATGATCTCTGGCGGAGATCGGGGAATATAACTAGGAGGGGAGAGATGAGTAAATCCTTCGCTAGTGTGTCCTACCTAAGCTTATTTGTTGGTCAGTCATAATATCGGGATATTATGTGATATGTTAATTTGTTAAATTAACCCTTGTTTTGAAGCTGTATTCTAGAATGATATACAGGAGATGAGCAATGGAGAAATCATGATGACAGGAAAGGTGGAATCTGGAATGGAAGCAAGGTATTCTCAACTCTTTGAAATACCAGGTACGTAAATTTCGGGGACGAAATTTCATAAGGAGGGGAGATTGTAAGACCCCGAATTTTATGAAATAAAAGTATTCAATTTTTCTTATAATTACTATTCAGCAAATGGTTAAATTGATAAAAGTTTAAAGTTATGGGTGAAATATGAAATTTTTCAAAATAAGCAAGTGGTTATAAAATAATCATTGTTGTCGGGGAATATTCGTTTGGTCGTGGAATATTCTTTCTGTCGGGGAATATTCGTACGACGGCGCAGCTATTTGTGGGCCCCATAACGAATAACTGTCGGGTGAAGAAAACGACAAATTTGAGTTTTTACAAATAACGGCGTAGTTGTTACCGTTAACACTGTTGGAATACCCGGTGGTTAAAATACAGTAATACGCGTTATTGCACAGTAGCACACGGTATTGCATAGTATTTTTGAAATTATTGATTCTTACGTAAGAAGGCACTACTCAATAATTGTTACAGTAATTACTGTTCAATATTTTATTTTATTGATTCAATAATTGTTGCGTTGATATTTTATATTATTGTTGTTTCAATAATTGTTGCTGCACAGTATTTTCCTTTATCAGATCAATAATTCATATTATTTGAATAATATTATTAGATAACATTATTGGCAATGTCTAGAAAGTTCTGTCTAAGGAGAGGTTTGGTCATCTAATTGCGCGCCAGTAAGGAGAAATTCTTATTGGAAAGCCCCCTCTTTCCTGGGAACGGCCTGGTTGTCATAAATGTGATTCTGTAATATTATTTGTGAATAATTAATTATTGATTCATATGATAAGAAAATATTTATTTTATGTGGATATAAATGAGGGATATATTTTTGTGGTTAAAAATGAAGGAGTTAATGTTGAGGTTTTTATCGTATTTTTGTCGGAATGGAGGTATTAAAAATCAGGATTTTTGAGATATTTTGCGAGGGTTATAATTTTTAATCCGACCGTTGGATCGTGGTAATTTTTGGATATGTTATACATATATAAGTTGAGTATATGTCCACAAATTTTGAACCGTTAAAAATGAACGTATGATTTGTTATGAATTTTAAGAGGTGACTGATTCGGAAATCAGGTTTTAAATCATTTTTGGTGGAAAATTCTAGAATTGGTGGGCCCCACTTGTGGTTGGTGAAGAAATGTGCTGAATTATATTTCAAATGTGGTGGGTGGGAATAGTAGCAGGTAAAGCCATCAGGTTGCAGGTCAAACCTACCAAAATTTTCCTATAAATAGAGGGCTAAGTTAGAATTGAAAATCACACCAGAAACATAAGTTTTCTCTCTTTCTCTCTCTAGATTATTGAGTGTATTTTGTGAGTATTTAGATACTCTGTGAGTTTCTATTCATCAGTGCAAGTTTCCTTCAGCCTTATACCGATCAGAAGTACTGCTCTTTTGAGGTAAGGGATAGTAAGGGATTTTAAGGGTTGTTATGTTTTTCAGTTTCGTAATTTTTCTGATCTTCAAAAATTCTGGAAAAATTTGAAATGATATTTTGATGAGTTTTATTGATTGTGTCCAAAAATGGTGATTTTTGGATGTATAGATTGAGAGTTATGAATTTTATGAGAAAAGACTATTTTAAAAGTAACTGCTTATAATTCCTTGTGGTTAACTCCAAAATTGATGAAATTTTTATTGGGAGTACATGTATATGATAGAAGTATACTCTGTAAATTTTAGAATTTTTAGATAAAAGTACAATTTTTGATAAATGTCTAAATATTCGGCTATTTTGGCCATATGAAAAATAGTAAATGACTTTTAAAAATTCTGAGAAAAATATATGTTCACTATGGGACTATATTATGCTAAATCCCCGAAAAGAAATATTTTTGGAACTGATTTGGTATTTTTCATGAAAATGGTCTAGTTATGAGTAAATGAATTAAATATGTTTTGTGAAGTAAGAAAATTGAAAAATAGGATTTTATGGCTTGAGAATCCTATATGAGGTATATGCAGATTTTTGATGAGGGTTTTGGTTATTGATGATGAAATCTTAAGAGTTGACATTTTATGATGATTAAATGCATTAATTAGTAAAGTGTAAACAATTTAAATAAATTGTTTATAAGCTTAAGAAATGTTATTCTTTCAATATCATTATACCGAAATATTGGTATGAATTTTATTGTGGAATTTCTACCTTTTTGAGTCGAAGTTACTATTCACGAGTTACTATTCACGAGTTACTATTCATGAGTTACTATTCACGACAAAATTAGTTTCTTTTTCTAACCAAATTATAGTTGATTTATGAATATTACTCTTGAGATTAAATCTATATGTTGATTATATTGATTTTATTATCATATATAACATTTTTATAACCCTGATGTTGAAATTCTCTTTGACTTGAGTGTAAAGATGGGTAGATTTTTGGTATGATCATGACTATGGGTTCTCTTTGGCCAGTAGTGCAAAGTTGAATTGTTGACTGGTATGATCATGACCATTGAATTTATAATTGAATATCTTTAGCTTAAGTGCAAAGGTGAATTGATCAACATGGTTATAATTATTGTTTATATAAATTCTGAAATGATTATATATTCTTTGAGATATTAATATATTTGGCCTGTAGTGCAAATATGAATTGTTGATGAATATCTTTGGCCTGTAGTGCAAAGATGAATTGTAGATGAATATCTTTGGCCTGTAGTGCAAAGATGGTCTGTTGATGAATATCTTTGGCCCGTAGTGCAAAGATGACCTGTTGTTGAATATCTTTGGCCAGTAGTGCAAAGATGAACTGTTGATGAATATCTTTGGCCTGTAGTGCAAAGATGACTTGTTGATGAATATCTTTGCCGTAGTGCAAAGATGAAGTTATTAGTATGATTATGAACAGGAACTGTGATTTGGTATAACCATGATGTTTGATGTTTCAGGTGATGAAAATTATCTTCGTCCTAGATGAGAAGAGGAATTTAGAACTACAATTATGATTATGAGTTATTCATATGATTGTGGACCAGAATTGTTGATTGATGTTACAGGGATAAAACATTGTTGGTGGATTTTTAACATGGAGAAGATAATAGACTTTATAGTCTATTTGACTCTTCTAATGGATTGCTCGTTCCGCTGCAACTATGGTTGAAATTTTTATCATTTACCATATGTTCTAAATCTCTGATTTATTATTGATGAAGGCTATTGATAATTTAATTATCTTTAGTCATGATATTCTTTACTGAGCTAGTTGTGCTCACCCTTTTGCTTCACAATTCCTTTCAGGTAATAAGAGTGTAGCTGGGTCGAGCGGGGGTAACGGGAAAATAGAACGGTGGTCTCTAGCTGTGGATGTTCTCCCGAAGCAGTATAGAAAAGTTCATTTAGTAGTTTTATTTGGTGAATCCAATAGGGTAAGGTGTACCCAACGTTGGAAGGGTGGTTTGCCACTATCATACAAGATGTCTAACGACATACAACCTCGTGTCATCATAAGACAGGGATGTGCTCATCCACTTGCTGAGTATATATACGAGCACTACCTATATAATCTTGGTGTTTGTTTGAAGTATAATTCTCAATTAGAGACAGTGGAGATAATGATAAGTCAAGAGAAGACTCACCATTGGGAAGAATATGATAGTAATCTTCTCGTTTTTCTTTGGGGTCTATTGGGTCAACCAAGGATAATTCTGTGGCCATATGATATCTATCATAACCTAGACGCGTGGCCTCCCATGTACGAAGGTTTCCTTGAGCACTTCCCAAAGATTCTAATTTCTAAAACAGTTTTTGACTATACCTTTATGTAAGGTGTTATTGTGAGGTGATGTCCACGGTTGGAACATGAGTCACATTTGGTATATATTTGTATCCAAACTCACAGCATATGTGTTGTTGTATTTTGCACGACAATTGTTGTAATAAAGTTGTAGTTATTTTCTGTACCATGTATTTGACGACTCAGAATGGGTTGGGTGGAATGGACCTATTTTGGGGTTGTCACAGGTGGTATCAGAGCTTAGGGATATGATCTCTGGCGGAGATCGGGGAATATAACTAGGAGGGAGAGAGATGAGTAAATCCTTCGCTAGTGTGTCCTACCTAAGCTTATTTGTTGGTCAGTCATAATATCGGGATATTATGTGATATGTTAATTTGTTAAATTAACCCTTGTTTTGAAGCTGTATTCTAGAATGATATACAGGAGATGAGCAATGGAGAAATCATGATGACAGGAAAGATGGAATCTGAAATGAAAGCAAGGTATTCTCAACTCTTTGAAATACCAGGTACGTAAATTTCGGGGACGAAATTTCATAAGGAGGGGAGATTGTAAGACCCCGAATTTTATGAAATAAAAGTATTCAATTTTTCTTATAATTACTATTCAGTAAATGGTTAAATTGATAAAAGTTTAAAGTTATGGGTGAAATATGAAAATTTTTCAAAATAAACAAGTGGTTATAAAATAATCATTGTTGTCGGGGAATATTCGTTTGGTCGTGGAATATTCTTTCTGTCGGGGAATATTCGTACGACGGCGCAGCTATTTGTGGGCCCCATAACGAATAACTGTCGGGTGAAGAAAACGACAAATTTGAGTTTTTACAAATAACGGCGTAGTTGTTACCGTTAACACTGTTGGAATACCCGGTGGTTAAAATACAGTAATACGCGTTATTGCACAGTAGCACACGGTATTGCATAGTATTTTTGAAATTATTGATTCTTACGTAAGAAGGCACTACTCAATAATTGTTACAGTAGTTACTGTTCAATATTTTATTTTATTGATTCAATAATTGTTGCGTTGATATTTTATATTATTGTTGTTTCAATAATTGTTGCTGCACAGTATTTTCCTTTATCAGATCAATAATTCATATTATTTGAATAATATTATTAGATAACATTATTGGCAATGTCTAGAAAGTTCTGTCTAAGGAGAGGTTTGGTCATCTAATTGCGCGCCAGTAAGGAGAAATTCTTATTGGAAAGCCCCCTCTTTCCTGGGAACGGCCTGGTTGTCATAAATGTGATTCTGTAATATTATTTGTGAATAATTAATTATTGATTCATATGATAAGAAAATATTTATTTTATGTGGATATAAATGAGGGATATATTTTTGTGGTTAAAAATGAAGGAGTTAATGTTGAGGTTTTTATTCGTATTTTTGTCGGAATGGAGGTATTAAAAATCAGGATTTTTGAGATATTTTGCGAGGGTTATAATTTTTAATCCGACCGTTGGATCGTGGTAATTTTTGGATATGTTATACATATATAAGTTGAGTATATGTCCATAAATTTTGAACCGTTAAAAATGAACGTATGATTTGTTATGAATTTTAAGAGGTGGCTGATTCGGAAATCAGGTTATAAATCATTTTTGGTGGAAAATTCTAGAATTGGTGGGCCCCACTTGTGGTTGGTGAAGAAATGTGCTGAATTATATTTCAAATGTGGTGGGTGGGAATAGTAGCAGGTAAAGCCATCAGGTTGCAGGTCAAACCTACCAAAATTTTCCTATAAATAGAGGGCTAAGTTAGAATTGAAAATCACACCAGAAACATAAGTTTTCTCTCTTTCTCTCTCTAGATTATTGAGTGTATTTTGTGAGTATTTAGATACTCTGTGAGTTTCTATTCATCAGTGCAAGTTTCCTTCAGCCTTATACCGATCAGAAGTACTGCTCTTTTGAGGTAGGGGATAGTAAGGGATTTTAAGGGTTGTTATGTTTTTCAGTTTCGTAATTTTTCTGAACTTCAAAAATTCTGGAAAAATTTGAAATGATATTTTGATGAGTTTTATTGATTGTGTCCAAAAATGGTGATTTTTGGATGTATAGATTGAGAGTTATGAATTTTATGAGAAAAGACTATTTTAAAAGTAACTGCTTATAATTCCTTGTGGTTAACTCCAAAATTGATGAAATTTTTATTGGGAGTACATGTATATGATAGGAGTATACTCTGTGAATTTAGAATTTTTAGATAAAAGTACAATTTTTGATAAATGTCTAAATATTCGGCTGTTTTGGCCATATGAAAAATAGTAAATGACTTTTAAAAATTCTGAGAAAAATATATGTTCACTATGGGACTATATTATGCTAAATCCCAGAAAAGAAATATTTTTGGAACTGATTTGGTATTTTTTATGAAAATGGTCTAGTTATGAGTAAATGAATTAAATATGTTTTGTGAAGTAAGAAAATTGGAAAATAGGATTTTATGACTTGAGAATCCTATATGAGGTATATGCAGATTTTTGATGAGGGTTTTGGTTATTGATGATGAAATCTTAAGAGTTGACATTTTATGATGATTAAATGCATTAATTAGTAAAGTGTAAACAATTTAAATAAATTGTTTATAAGCTTAAGAAATGTTATTCTTTCAATATCATTATACCGAAATATTGGTATAAATTTTATTGTGGAATTTCTACCTTTTTGAGTCGAAGTTACTATTCACGAGTTACTATTCACGAGTTACTATTCATGAGTTACTATTCACGACAAAATTAGTTTCTTTTTCTAACCAAATTATAGTTGATTTATGAATATTACTCTTGAGATTAAATCTATATGTTGATTATATTGATTTTATTATCATATATAATATTTTTATAACCCTAATGATGATATTTCTCTTTGACTTGAGTGTAAAGATGGGTAGATTTTTGGTATGATCATGACTATGGGTTCTCTTTGGCCAGTAGTGCAAAGTTGAATTGTTGACTGGTATGATCATGACCATTGAATTTATAATTGAATATCTTTAGCTTAAGTGCAAAGGTGAAATGATCAACATGGTTATAATTATTGTTTATATAAATTCTTAAATGATTATATATTCTTTGAGGTATTAATATATTTGGCATGTAGTGCAAATATGAATTGTTGAGGAATATCTTTGGCCTGTAGTGCAAAGATGAATTGTAGATGAATATCTTTGGCCTGTAGTGCAAAGATGGTCTGTTGATGAATATCTTTGGCCCGTAGTGCAAAGATGACCTGTTGTTGAATATCTTTGGCCAGTAATGCAAAGATGAACTGTTGACGAATATCTTTGGCCTGTAGTGTAAAGATGACTTGTTGATGAATATCTTTGCCCGTAGTGCAAAGATGAAGTTATTAGTATGATTATGAACAGGAACTGTGATTTGGTATAACCATGATGTTTGATGTTTCAGGTGATGAAAATTATCTTCGTCCTAGATGAGAAGAGGAATTTAGAACTACAGTTATGATTATGAGTTATTCATATGATTGTGGACCAGAATTGTTGATTGATGTTACAGGGATAAAACATTGTTGTTGGATTTTTAACATGGAGAAGATAATAGACTTTATAGTCTATTTGACTCTTCTAATGGATTGCTCGTTCCGCTGCAACTATGGTTGAAATTTTTATCATTTACCATATGTTCTAAATCTCTGATTTATTATTGATGAAGGCTTTTGATAATTTAATTATCTTTAGTCATGATATTCTTTACTGAGCTAGTTGTGCTCACCCTTTTGCTTCACAATTCCTTTCAGGTAATAAGAGTGTAGCTGGGTCGAGCGGGGGTAACAGGAAAATAGAACGGTGGTCTCTAGCTGTGGATGTTCTCCCGAAGCAGTATAGAAAAGTTCATTTAGTAGTTTTATTGGGTGAATCCAATAGGGTAAGGTGTACCCAACGTTGGAAGGGTGGTTTGCCACTATCATACAAGATGTCTAACGACATACAACCTCGTGTCATCATAAGACATGGATGTGCTCATCCACTTGCTGAGTATATATACGAGCACTACCTATATAATCTTGGTGTTTGTTTGAAGTATAATTCTCAATTAGAGACAGTGGAGATAATGATAAGTCAAGAGAAGACTCACCATTGGGAAGAATATGATAGTAATCTTCTCGTTTTTCTTTGGGGTCTATTGGGTCAACCAAGGATAATTCTGTGGCCATATGATATCTATCATAACCTAGACGCGTGGCCTCCCATGTACGAAGGTTTCCTTGAGCACTTCCCAAATATTCTAATTTCTAAAACAGTTTTTGACTATACCTTTATGTAAGGTGTTATTGTGAGGTGATGTCCACGGTTGGAACATGAGTCACATTTGGTATATATTTGTATCCAAACTCACAGCATATGTGTTGTTGTATTTTACACGACAATTGTTGTAATAAAGTTGTAAGTTATTTTCTGTACCATGTATTTGACGACTCAGAATGGGTTGGGTGGAATGGACCTATTTTGGGGTTGTCACAGTGACGCCCCCAAAATTAGGTATTTATCACCCATCTTGGGTCGTCAGATACATGGTACAAAATACAAATACAAACTTAATTATACAAATGTCGTGTAACATACGACAATACATAAACTGAGAGTTCTAATAGGAATATTGTCATCTAGACAATATCCATACTCAAGGAGTCCTCATTACATTTATTGTCACACTATTTAACAGAATGGTGATGACTACTAATGCTATCTTCTGGACCATCACTCCTTTCCCTGACTCGTCCCAGCTATATTCTCATTTCCTGAAGAGAACATTGAAAGATAGGGTGAGCTCAACTAGCCCAGTATGATGAAGATAATGAAGAATAAATTATCAATAGTCTTCAACAATGTTAAACTGATAAAATACAATAGACATCAAGTTTGACTGCAGCGGAATAAGCAATCCATTAGAAGAGTCAAGTAGAGAATAAAACCTACTATCTTTTATGATTTAAAAATATTTTCATCAACTTTTATCACTGAGACTCAGCTTAATAAATAAACCACATCTTCTAATCATCCTTGTATTACGGGCCAAGAATATTCATTAAATCATCAATGATCATGACTATACCGAAAAATCCCTGGTCATAATCTTACCATAAACTGTCTATCAATGCATTACAAGCCACTGAGGACTTTTACCACACCACTTATAACATCACAGTTCATGATTATACCGAATGATCCCTGGTCATAATCATACTAAGTCCATCTATGCACGTAAGCCAAAGATGACTTTTAACATAAAATAAACATGAGGATGATGACAATGTTATAGGAATTCAATTAAACAAGTTCAAGAATTAGTTTATCCAGGAACTAATAATATCCAAATTGTCAACATGATACTTCTTTGTAAAGTAACAGTCAAGAATGCTCAGAAGAATATTTTCATGAAAAGATACTGGATGAAGCGCAAATATCAAGGATATTCCACTAATTTCATGGAGTATAGAAATCAAAACTTTAACCAAATGAGTATAATAAAGAATATATGAAACTGCAAATGGATTTTCACCAGCCATGCGGTAATCCACGTATACAGATCATTTCCACAATTTAATAAGGAATGAATATAAATGATCATTCACCATGCATGTGGCAATCCACATAGACAGGTTATTCCAAAAGAATAATAAAGAATGGAATAACAGAAGGATTCACCATGCATGCGATAGAGATTGCACAGACAGGTTATTCCCAACAGAATAATAAATGCGAAATAATAAATATGGAACCAGGTCAGGTGAAATTCACACCGACAGGATATTCTGACAGAATAATAAATGCGGAATAATAAATGATGGAACCAGGTCAGGTGAAATTCACACCGACAGGATATTCCGACAGAATCGTAAAGAACGGAATAATAAAAGAATTTCACCAAGTATGCGGTACTTCGCATAAACAGGTTATTCCAACATAATAATAAAGAATGGAATAACAGAAGAAGATCACCAAGTATTGGGTAAACCGCATATACATGTCATTCCACCAAGTATAGGGTAAACCATGCATACAGGTTATTCCAACAGAATAATAAAGAATGGAATAACATAAGTTCTCTTCATGAATAAGAAAGAATAACACCTCTTACCATTTTAAAGAAGAACTGAAATAAAGAAGTAGTTAAGTGGCAGAATACTCTTCTTCTTTCTCTCTATAGTTTCTCTCTCTAGAGTTCAGTAAATTCGTAAGAAAATAATGAAGGAATGAGCTTCTATTTATAGGAAAATGGAATGCATAGTAACTAATCCATGAACGGTCCAGATTGATTTACTTTAATCTGACGGTCCATATTTAAAGAAAAATCTTTTAAATAAAATATAATATATTCTATTTATAGAATAACTTTAATAAAGTATTCTGTTTTATATAAAAAGATTTTACTATGCAAAACACTATGCACAATAGAATATAATATATTCTATTTATAGAATAACTTTAATAAAGTATTCTGTTTTATATAAAAAAAAGATGTTTCTGTTTTATTACGTTAATAATACGAATAAAACAAAACTTCATTATCGCTAAATAATTCATATTATTAATTGACAATAATTGAATCAAACTGAGTGACTTCTCACATAAGCATCAATACCGTGTGCTACTATGCAACCACACGTATTACTGTACTTTTACTACCGAGTAGTTCAACAGTATCAACGGTAAAACTTCCGCCGTTATTTTTAATAAAATATTTTTGTCGTTTTCTCAATCTGACAATAATTCCGTTGTGGGGTCCACCAATGATTGTACCGTCGTACGAATATTTTTCGTAAATAGTAACTCGTGAATAGTACTTTGACACAAAAAGTGTCCCAAATACTCGAGTGAACAATACTAGAGTGAATAGTAATTTGGGTGAATAGTAACCCGTGAATAGTAACTCGTGAATAGTAACTCCTGAATAGTAACTCCGACACAAAAAGTGTCTCAAATACTCGAGTGAATAATACTAGAGTGAATAGTAATTTAGATGAATAGTAACTCGTGAATAGTAACTCATGAATAGTAACTCCGACACAAAAAGTGTCCTAAATACTCGAGTGAACAATACTAGAGTGAATAGTAATTTGGGTGAATAGTAACCTGTGAATAGTAACTCATGAATAGTACTCCGACACAAAAAGTGTCCCAAATACTCGAGTGAACGATACTAGAGTGAATAGTAATTTGGGTGAATAGTAACCCGTGAATAGTAACTCGTGAATAGTGACCATGTATTTTATGACAACTTGTTTACTTTAAAAAAAAATCACATATCACCCTTAACTTTAACCTTTTATCAATTTAACCATTTACCAAAACAGAAAAATTGAATACTTTTATTTCATAAAATTCGGGGTCTCACAATCTCCCTCCTTATGGAATTTCGCCCTCGAAATTAACGTACGTACCTGATATTCGAAGAGATGAGAATACCTTACTTTCTTTTCGGATTGTACCTTTTCGGATAATTCCGTTCTATCATGATTTTTCTATTTCTCATCTCCTGTATTTCGAATATCATTCTAGAATATACCTTCAAAACAAAGGTTAATCGACATACCACAATTTATCCACTTATTAAGTAAACAATTTCAGCTTAGGTAAGTCACACCCTAGCGAAGTATATTACTCGTCTTCTAGACTAATATCTCCGTCAGTGACCATATCCCTGTAACATCAATCAATAATTTTTGTCCACAATCATATGAATAACTCATAATCATAATTGTGATTCTGAATTACTTTTCGCACCCAGGAAGAAGAAAATTTACATCACCTATCTTCACCTGAAACATCAAAAATCATGCTTATACCAAATCACAATTCTTGCTCATAATCATACTAATAAATTCATCTTTGCACTACGGCTAAAGATTTACAACTGTATAACCAATAATCAACAGTTAATCTTCGCACTACAGGCCAAGGATATACAACTGTAAAATCAATAATGCTGAGACTCAGCTTAATAGTATCATGACCACAAATTATCCATGCACTACGTGCCAAAGATAATCGTGTTTTCAATTACGGTCATGATTATACCAAACAATCCCTGGTCACAATCATACCAAGTCCATCTATGCACATAAGCCACAGATGACTTTTACCACATCTATGAATTAATATTTCATTGCTGAGACTCAGCTCAATAATTAATCCACATCATCGAATCATCCCTGCACTACAGGCCAAGGATATTCTTTAGTATCACGACCACGAATTATCCATGCACTACGTGCCAAAGATAATCGTGTTTTCAATTACGGTAATGATTATACCGAACAATCCCTGGTCATAATCATACCAAGTCCATCTATGCACGTAAGCCACATATGGCTTTTACCACATCTATGAATTAATATTTCACTGCTGAGACTCAGCTCAATAATTAATCCACATCATCGAATCTCCCTTGCACTCCGGCTAAGGATATTCTTTAGTATCACGACCACGAATTATGCATGCACTACGGCTAAAGATAATCGTGTTTTCATCAACGGTCCTGATCATGCCATAAAACAATTAGTCTTTGCACTACGGCCAAAGAGAATCCATAGCCATAATCATACCAAAAACTGTCCATCAATGCATTACGGGCCAATGAGGACTTTTTCCACATCATTTGTAACATTACGGTCATGATTATACCAAATAATCCATGGTCATAATCATACCAAGTCCATCTATGCACTACAGGCCACAGATGACTTTCAACAAAATATAAACATGAGAATGAGGTATTGACGTATATAGGGTTTCAAACCTCTTAGAAACTTTAGCGTCATTCGCTCCTCATTATCGACCAAATGGGATGCAAACCGGGATAACTCCGCAAACTTAACCTCGTACTGCGATATGGTCATATTATTTTGCTCCAATGCTTATCTCAACATTGTTAGATGCCATTTTTAAACACTGTCACAAAACAAGGGTTAATTAACATATCACATATTATCCCTATACTCTGACCGACCAATTAAATACCAAATAAACTTAGGTAGGTCATATCAGCAAAGGAATTTCCCGTCTCTCCCCTCCTAGTTCTTATCTTACATCTCAGCTAGGGATCATATCCCTAAGCTTTGATACCAACTGTGACGCCCCCAAAATTAGGTATTTATCACCCATCTTGGGTCGTCAGATACATGGTACAAAATACAAATATAAACTTAATTATACAAATGTCGTGTAACATACGACAATACATAAACTGAGAGTTCTAATAGGAATATTGTCATCTAGACAATATCCATACTCAAGGAGTCCTCATTACATTTATTGTCACACTATTTAACAGAATGGTGATGACTACTAATGCTATCTTCTGGACCATCACTCCTTTCCCTGACTCGTCCCAGCTATATTCTCATTTCCTGAAGAGAACATTGAAAGAAAGGGTGAGCTCAACTAGCCCAGTAAGAAATATTATGACGAAGATAATGAAGAATAAATTATCAATAGTCTTCAACAATGTTAAACTGATAAAATACAATAGACATCAAGTTTGACTGCAGCGGAATAAGCAATCCATTAGAAGAGTCAAGTAGAGAATAAAACCTACTATCTTTTATGATTTAAAAATATTTTCATCAACTTTTATCACTGAGACTCAGCTTAATAAATAAACCACATCTTATAATCATCCTTGTATTACGGGCCAAGAATATTCATTAAATCATCAATGATCATGACTATACCGAAAAATCCCTGGTCATAATCATACCATAAACTGTTTATCAATGCATTACAAGCCACTGAGGACTTTTACCACACCACTTATAACATCACAGTTCATGATTATACCGAATGATCCCTGGTCATAATCATACTAAGTCCATCTATGCACGTAAGCCAAAGATGACTTTTAACATAAAATAAACATGAGGATGATGACAATGTTATAGGAATTCAATTAAACAAGTTCAAGAATTAGTTTATCCAGGAACTAATAATATCCAAATTGTCAACATGATACTTCTTTGTAAAGTAACAGTCAAGAATGCTCAGAAGAATATTTTCATGAAAAGATACTGGATGAAGCGCAAATATCAAGGATATTCTACTAATTTCATGGAGTATAGAAATCAAAACTTTAACCAAATGAGTATAATAAAGAATATATGAAACTGCAAATGGATTTTCACCAGCCATGCGGTAATCCACGTATACAGATCATTTTCACAATTTAATAAGGAATGAATATAAAGGATCATTCACCATGCATGTGGCAATCCACATAGACATGTTATTCCAACAGAATAATAAAGAATGGAATAACAGAAGTTCTCTTCATGAATAAGAAAGAATAACACCTCTTACCATTTTAAAGAAGAACTGAAATAAAGAAGTAGTTAAGTGGCAGAATACTCTTCTTCTTTCTCTCTATAGTTTCTCTCTCTAGAGTTCAGTGAATTCGTAAGAAAATAATGAAGGAATGAGCTTCTATTTATAGGAAAATGGAATGCATAGTAACTAATCCATGAACGGTCCAGATTGATTTACTTTAATCTGACGGTCCATATTTAAAGAAAAATCTTTTAAATAAAATATAATATATTCTATTTATAGAATAACTTTAATAAAGTATTCTGTTTTATATAAAAAGATTTTACTATGCAAAATACTATGCACAATAGAATATAATATATTCTATTTATAGAATAACTTTAATAAAGTATTCTGTTTTATATAAAAAGATGTTTCTGTTTTATTACGTTAATAATACGAATAAAACAAAACTTCATTATCGCTAAATAATTCATATTATTAATTGACAATAATTGAATCAAACTGAGTGACTTCTCACATAAGCATCAATACCGTGTGCTACTATGCAACCACACGTATTACTGTACTTTTACTACCGAGTAGTTCAATAGTATCAACGGTAAAACTTCCGCCGTTATTTTTAATAAAATATTTTTGTCGTTTTCTCAATCTGACAATAATTCCGTTGTGGGGTCCACCAATGATTGCACCGTCGTACGAATATTTCCCGTAAATAGTAACTCGTGAATAGTACTTCGACACAAAAAGTATCCCAAATACTCGAGTGAACAATACTAGAGTGAATAGTAATTTAGGTGAATAGTAACTCGTGAATAGTAACTCGTGAATAGTAACTCCTGAATAGTAACTCCGACACAAAAAGTGTCTCAAATACTCGAGTGAATAATACTAGAGTGAATAGTAATTTAGATGAATAGTAATTTAGATGAATAGTAACTCGTGAATAGTAACTCATAAATAGTAACTCCGACACAAAAAGTGTCCTAAATACTCGAGTGAACAATACTAGAGTGAATAGTAATTTGGGTGAATACTAACCTGTGAATAGTAATTCGTGAATAGTAACTCATGAATAGTACTCCGACACAAAAAGTGTCCCAAATACTCGAGTGAACGATACTAGAGTGAATAGTAATTTGGGTGAATAGTAACCCGTGAATAGTAACTCGTGAATAGTGACCATGTATTTTATGACAACTTGTTTACTTTAAAAAAAAATTCACATATCACCCTTAACTTTAACCTTTTATCAATTTAACCATTTACCAAAATAGAAAAATTGAATACTTTTATTTCATAAAATTCGGGGTCTCACAATTATACTGTAATATTTTGAGCCCAAAAATGTGTAATTATTGAAACTATATTTCCCTATAAATAGAAGCTCATTCTTCCTTCATTTCTCACCAATTCACTAAAGCTTTAGAGCAATTATTATAGAGAGAAATTAGAGAGAGAAAGAAGAAGAGAAGTCTGCTACCTCTCTATTCCAGTATCCAATTTTATTCTAAGGTAAGGGGTATTATTTCTTTCGTATTCATGAAGAGAGCTTCTGTTATTCTATTCTTTATTATTATATTGGAATAACCTGTCTATGCGAAGTACCACATATATGGTGAAATTCTTCTGTTATTCCATTCTTTATTATTATGTTGGAATAGCCTGTCTATGCGAAGTACCGCATACATGGTGAAATTATTCTGTTATTCTATTTTTTATTATTCTGTTAGAATATCCTGTCTGTGCGTATTACGCATGATCTGGTTATATTATTTATTATTCTGTTGGAATAACCTGTCTGTGCGGTCTATCGCATGCCTGGTGAATTCTGTTGTTATTCCATTTTTTATTATTCTGTTGGAATATACTGTCTGTGCGGATTATGCATGACCTGGTTCCATTCTTTATTATTCTGTTGGAATAACCTGTCTATGTGGATTACCGCATGCATGGTGAATGATCCTTCGTATTCATTCCATATTAAATTGTGAAAATGATCTGTCTACGTGGATTACCGCATGGCGGGCAAAAATCTATTTGCGGTTTCATATATTCTATTATACTTAGTTGGTTAAAGTTTTGGTTTCTATACTCCATGAAATTAGTGGAATATCCTTAAAATTTGCGCTTCATCTAGTATCTTTTCATGGAAATATTCTTCTGAGCATTCTTGAATTTTACTCCACAAAGCAGTATCATGTTGACAATTTGGACGTTATTGATTTCAGGATAAATTAACTTATAAATCTTTAAAATTTATTCTTGAACTTGTTTTATTGAATTATTATGTTATTGTCATCATCCTCATGCTTATATTGTGATGAAAGTCATCTTTGGCTTACGTGCATAGATGAACTTGGTATGATTATGACCAGGGATCATTCAGTATAATCAAGTCCTCAGTGGCCTGTAATGCATTGATGGACAGTTTTTGGTATGATTATGACCAGGGATTATTCGGTATAGTCATGACCATTGATGATTTATTGAATATCATTGGCCCATAGTGCAGGGATGATTCGATGATGTGGTTTATTTATTAAGCTGAGTCTCAGCGATAAAAATTGATGAAAAACTTTTTAAATCATAGAAGAGAGTAGATTTTATGCTCTACTTGACTCTTCTAATGGATTGCTTGTTCCGCTGCAGTTAAACTTGTTGTCTATTATATTCTATCAGTTTAACATTGTTGAAGGCTAATGATAATTTATTCTGCATTATCTTAGTCATAATATTTCTTACTGGGCTAGTTGAGCTCACCCTTTCTTTCACTGTTCTCTTCAGGAAATGAGAACGTAGCCGGGATTAGTCGGGGAACGGAGTGACGGTCCAGATGATAGCATTAGTAGTCCTCACTATTCTGTTAAATAGTGTGACAATAAATGTAATGAGGACTCCATTGAGTGTGGATATTGTCTAGATGACAATATTCTTATTAAAACTCTTAGATTATGTTTTGTCGTATTTTACACGACTGTTGTATAATTAAGTTGTATTTGAATTTTGTACCATGTATTTGGTGACTCAAGATGGGTGATGTATACCTATTTTGGGGGCGTCACAGTCAAGATTTGATGAAACCAAAGCAAAACATTCAGAATGTTTTTATTAAACAATCTGAACAAACGAGACTTGAATATCGAATTTCGCTTAAATGCATCACTTGATTGCATAAGATTTCTTTCGCGTCAAGGGTTATCCTTTCGTCGTCATGATGAAGATGAGAATTCAAGTAATAGAGGAAATTTCTTACAGCTTCTACAATTTCTTACTGATCACAATAAAAGTATCAACAATGTTGTGTTGCAAAATGCTCCACAAAATCTTAAATTGGTGTCAAGTGATATTTAAAAAGATATTATAAATTGCACTGCATTAGAAACTACCATTACTATCATTAGTGATATTAGAGATGATGTGTTTACAATATTAGTTGACGAGTCTCGTGATATTTCAATCAAAGAAGAGATGACCATATCTTTAAGCTATATGGATAGAAAGGGATGTGTTGTTGAACGTTTTGTTGGTATAGATCATGTTACTAGTACCACTGCTTCATTGCTTAAAGAATCAATTGAGACATTTTTCTCAAGTCACGGACTAAGTTTATCAAGAGTACGTGGTCAAGGGTTTGGTGGAGCCAGTAACATGCGAGGTGAATTTAATGGTCTCAAAACCTTAATCACGAATGAGAATCCATTTGTATTTTATGTCCATTGTTTTGCTCATCAACTCCAATTAACTATTGTAGCTGTTTCTAGTAAGCATAAACACATTTCTTGGTTTTTAACAAGGTTTTTGAGTTGTTAAATGTGGTTGGAGCATTATGCAACCGTCGAGATAGTCTTCGAGAGAAAGAAGCAACTAGAGTCGGAGAAGTATTGATGAATAATGAACTTCAAAGTGGGAAAGACTTACATCAAGAAACTAGTCTTAAACGGACAGGTGATACACGTTGGGGATCACATTATGAGACACTTTTGAATTTGATTCTTATGTTCTCCTTAGTGATTGATGTACTTGAGGAGGTTTCAGATGATGGTTTGGTAAAAGGTATTAATTTTTGGTTTATTAGAGTCATTGCAATCATTTGGTTTTGCATTTGATCTAATATTGATGAGAAAGATATTGGGAGTTACAAATGAATTATCACAAGCATTTCAAAGAAAGGATCAAGACATTGTCAATACTATGGAATTAGTTAAAGTGTCTAAGCGATTTATTGAAGGCTATGAGAAATAAGGGATGAGAGAAGCTACTTGATGAAATTTGTTTATTTTGCAACAAACATAAAATTGACATTACAGATATGAATGCTTTATTCCATGGAAGATCAAGTCAAAAATCTCAAGGTATTATAAATTTTCACCATTATTATGTTGAGATATTTTGTACTGTTTTGGATTCACAACTTCAAGAATTAAATGATCGTTTTACGGAAGCAAGTACTGACTTGTTTTTATCAGTGACATGCTTAAATCCTAGTGATTGTTTCGCTAGGTTTGATAAAGACAAATTGATTCATCTCGCTAGCTTTTATTCGAATGACTTTTCTCTAATGGATTTTATGAAACTTGATAGTCAACTAGATAATTACATTTTTGATATGCGGACAAATCAAGAGTTTTTAGAAGTTCAAGGGATTAGCGGTCTTGCAAGAAAACTCGTAGGTACTAAGAACATATTTTATTTCATTTGGTATATCGGCTTCTAAAGTTAGCATTAATATTACCTATTTCAACCGCTACTACTTTTTCTGCGATGAAGATAATAATTAAGAGTATGTTGCGCAATTCCATGGAAGATCAACTGATGAATGATTGCTTGATTACATATATCGAGAATGATATATTTGATTGCATTGACAATGAAAGTATTATGCAACGATTTCAACGAATGAAAACACGTAGAGGACAATTGTAATTATTATATTATACTAGTTATTTTTTGTGCAAAAGTTTGATAGCTACAACAATGACATACATTATTTTTTTGGTTATATATTTGAGTCGTTTTTGTTACTATAATTATCAATTTTGATTTATTGTTTGATACTGTAATAATTGACCCCACTGACAAAAGTTTCTGGCTTCGCCACTAATTGCCCGTGATAAAAAACAGTTTGAATCTACATATTATAATATTATTTTGAGAATATGACTGTATTTCAGGATATTATTTAGTATTCACTAACATTGTTGTTATGATCGCCCCTTTTTTTGATTATCTATTATTTAGTTCCAAAAACTTCAGTAGGTAGGCTTTCAAGTTCCAACAATAACTTGATTTTTTTTTGTCTTTCATTTCAAGTTGTTCTTTGATCTTGGTAGTGATTTTAAATTTACCTAAACAATATATGTTTAAAATCTTACAATTAGATAATCTCATTTGGTAATTAACAGTTATGATATATAGAAGGATTTAAACTCTTATGTTTTGTATTATAATTATAATAGCAAGTATTTCTAGATAGTTTATAATATTATCATTTTATTGACAAAAATAAAAGAATTCGAGTCAATTTTGAGTTTAAAAATATATAATTCTATATTTGAAACGGAGAAAGTAAGAATGATGAAATTGCTAATTCTGAAAAATATACATAAAGAAATAAATTATAAATCACTGAACAGAAGTTGCAGATCAACCCTTTTATATATACTTTCTGTACGGATTTCAACTTTGTACAAGTGTCACGTATGTGCATGTTTTCAGCTTCTTAATTATCTTTTAAATGAACTAATTTTATGGAAGATATATAAATAATTATATATATGCTTCATTCATCTCTGTTGAAATCTTGTAGCTTAATTCCCTTTTGTTGGTTAGATCTCGTGGTTCCTGTCAATATTTGCATTCAAAACGGGATGGAGGTCACGAGACTTGAAATGGATCGGAATGGGAGGGATTGGCAAAAATTTGGGTAATCACTCTTTCTATTGTACCGTGAAAAATATTGTCTCACTTACTTTTCTTTTATTGGTTCAATAATATGATATATTTTTTATTTTCTTAAATAAATAGTTATGTATTTATAATTTTAATGACTAAAACGTAAAATAAAGTAATTGCATCATCTTTAGTAATCTATATCTATCTATATTATAAAAAAAAGTAGGAAATTATTAAATCTACAACATAAAATGTTATTTCCACACCGTCGGTATACATCTACAGCGACACTTTTGTTGTGGAAATAACAAAAAATATTGTGGATTTAACAATTCTCAAAAAGTATCCGTGGATGTTTTGGTGGTGGTTTTGTGACCCGCGTGTTTTTTTCCTCTTTTGCCCTTATAAATTGTTTGTATTACCATTTTACCTTTTTTGTATTAGTTTCTTTTTATATTTTTATTTAGTTATCTAAATTTTATTTTATTCTACATAATTTACACACACAACTCTTGTACCACCGATGCTAGCGATATGTAAAGGGAGGTGATAACGTAATGTGTTTCTTAATTGATGGAATGAGCTAATGTATTTAGTCCTTATATTTTCTTACAATTGTTGTATGTACTTGTGAATTTTTGAAGCATTCTTCGCAGCTATGGAGAACAACCAAGAAAAGAGGAACAGAAACACCCAAGTACAAAACAATCGGATATGTATCCCTTTTTTCTTCAATTTACCTTCTCACGGCTATTACTGTCACACTCTCGAAAAGTCAAACAAGGAGACTTGGTGCTACATATACAAGGAAGCAGGGGCGACCCATATGTTAAGTCATTTAAGCAATGACTTGTAGACCTCAAAATTGAGAAAGCACTCAAATTTTAATAATCCATATATGTTAGAGCTCATTGAAAAAGCTTAAAAAAAAAATTTCTCTCCAAAACAGTAGCTACAAGTACACTCATACAAAATATTTTTTTCTCTCTTTAACGGAAGGCTAAAATTTGTTCTTCTTTTTTCCTAGGGCTGAAATTTATTTGGCTTAAGGCCCCCAAAAAGTTTGCACTGACCCTCTCTCTCTCTCTCTCTATATATATATATATATATATATATATATATATATATATATTTTTTTTTTTTTTTTGATAAGTATCAATATTTAAAAGGTAAATGATGACAATATTAAATTTGATTCCATCCAATTTGACATTCTTAATTCATGTGAAATTAAACTTAAGCAGGATGGAGGGGGTGTAATATCATTTTTGAATGGTAAACAAACAGTAAGAAATTACTCAAAGAAAAGTGAAAATTACTATCTAAATGAGATGAAATGTTTAATTGGCCAAATACAACCCTTAAGAAAAGTAGCAAAATTCAATCAATAAAAAATGCTTATTCAAGTTAAATATGTAAAACTACTAGTAGGAAGTAAGTAATTTAATTGACAATCTAGAAGTAGATTTTGAAGCAATATTAGGGTTAAATTATGAACCTTCACAGACACCAGAACAATGATTTGGTGCAACTCCACATTACCTGAAATATGGAAGGCATTTTTGCAAGAGACTTGGTGCAACATCCCATATGTATAAGCAGTTCTCACATGTATGTTTGACGCTTACACCAATGACTATGTCGCACCATTTTCGCATAAAAAACTTAATAATGTAATCATATTTTAATTTTATTTAAAAAAAATATTGGTTCAACAAGTTTACTATATATATAATGATCCGTATTTAAAGTTGAATAGGAGCTCTTATTATCTAACCCATCTCTAACGGTTTAAAAATAGATTGAATAGCTTAAAATTTAATTCGTCTGCACAATCAAGGGCGGATCCAGCTTGAAAGTTCAGTGAGGTTAAATTTGAAAAAAAAAATAATTAAGAATAAAAAGTTAATAAAATGAATTACAAAATTAAATAATCCTCAAATATTGTTTACAATAACATATTTCGAGGTTTCATTGCTTAAAATTGTTGCATGATAGTCTCATTTTTAATAGTTAAAAAAAATATCACGTGTATGTTACTAAAAAGTCATTCATCCATTCATTTCTCATTCAGTTACGGAGTTCATTCTTCACGATATTAATGACTTAAAATGTAAGACCCCAACTTATTAATAAATGAAATTAAATTTCATCTATTTATTATTTTGAAATAGAAAGGGTTGATTTGATTAATGTGGTTAGTTATGGGTAAAATACGCAAATATTTTAAATAAGCAAGTGGTTATAAAATATTCATTTTTGGTCGGTGAATATTCGTTTGGTCGTGAAATATTCTTGTTGTCGGGGAATATTTGTACGACAGCGCAGCCTTGTGTGGGCCCCATAACGGAAAGCGATTGGATGAAGAAAACGACAAGTATAAGTTGTTTATAATTAACGGCGTAGTTGTTACCGTTAATACTGTTGGAATAACTGGTGGTTAAAATACAGTAGCACACGGTATTGCACCAATTATTGATTCTTACGAAGGAAGGCACTACTCAATAATTGTTACAGTAGTTACTGTTCAATATTTTATTTTATTGATTCAATAATTGCTGCGTTGATATTTTATATTATTGTTGTTTCAATAATTTTGTTACACAGTATTTTCTATTATCAGATCAATAATTCATATTATTTGAATAATATTATTAGATAACATTATTGGCAATGTCTAGAAAGTTCTGTCTAAGGAGAGGTTTGGTCATCTAATTGCGCGCTAGTAAGGAGAAATCCTTATTGGAAAGCCCCCTCTTTCCTGGGAACGGCCTGGTTGTCATAAATGTGATTCTGTAATATTATTTGTGAATAATTAATTATTGATTCATATGATAAGGAAATATTTATTTTATGTGGATATAAATGAGGGATATATTTTTGTGGTTAAAAATGAAGGAGTTAATGTTGAGATTTTTATCAGTATTTTTGTCGGAATGGAGGTATTAAAAATCAGGGTTTTTGAGATATTTTGCGGGGGTTATAATTTTTAATCCGACCGTTGGATCGTGGTAATATTTGGATATGTTATACATATATAAGTTAAGTATATGTCCACAAATTTTGAACCGTTAAAAATGAACGTATGATTTGTTATGAATTTTACGAGATGACTGGTTCAGCAATTGTTGAATTTTCGGAGTTAATCATTTTGGTAGAAAATTCAAGAATTGGTGGGCCCCACTCTTGGTTGGTGAAGAAATGTGCTGAGATTTTTTATTCAAATGTGGTGGGTGGGAATAGTAGCAGGTAAAGCTATCATGTTGCAGGTTAAATCTGCTACGGCGTGCTAACATTTTCCTATAAATAGAGGGCTACGTTAGAATTGAAAATCACACTAGAAACAAGTTTTTTCTCTTTCTCTCTCTAGATTATTGAGTGTATTTTGTGAGTATTTAGATACTTTGAGAGTTTCTATTCATCAGAGCAAGTTTCATTCAGTCTCGTATCCGATATTCAGTCAGAAGTACGGTTATTTTGAGGTAAGGGATATTATCTTCTTCTTAAATGATATTTTCATCAATATCATTATTCCGAAATATTGATATGAACTTTTTATCAAATTTAGAATTTTTTGTGTCGGGATTACTATTCACGTATACGTTACTATTCACGTATGCGGCACTATTCACGAATACGGCACTATTCACCGAAAAATAAAATTTTTCCTTTTTATTCAAGATATCTATTATGGTTACTATCTTTGATTGTATCCATGTTTTGATCTTTATTTTTAAATTCTGCTTCACAATTGATTATTATAAAGTATTATTGATCTTGGATAAACTGTTATACGAATCCTTACTATTTGTCCACCTGTCTCACTAGATTCGTTTTCTTTAAGATATTTTTCATCATCCTCAGTCCTAAATGATGATATTACTGAATATCTTTGGCCTGTAGTGCAAAGATGTATGATTACCTGATGAATATCTTTGGCTTGTAGTGCAAAGATGAACGTGTGTTGAGATGAACATGACCGACTGGTGTTACAAATGAATATCTTTGGCCTGTAGTGCAAAGATGAATATTTGGTTAAAGATGATTATTAATTGATGTTACAGGGATAAAATATTGATGATGAACTTTTAAATCTTAGAAGATAGTAGAATTCATTCTCTACTTGACTCTTCTAATGGTTTGCTGTTTCCGCTGCAGTTGTTGATCTAAAACTTGTTGTCGATTATATTCTATTAGATTTTTCCCTGTTGAATACTAATGATAATTTATTGTATATTATCTTAGTCATAATATTCTTTACTGGGCTAGTTGAGCTCACTCTTTTCCTTTTTCTTCTATTTTTCTTCTCAGGAGGTGAGAACATAGCAGGATCTAGTCGGGGTATGGAGTGATGGTTCTAGAAAGATGTTTTAGCAGTCCTCACTATTTCTGTAAAATAATATTTGAATAATTATATTGAGGACTTATTTGAGTGTGGATATTGTCTAGAAGATAATATTTGTATTTAAACTCACAGTATGTGTTGTCGTATTTTGCACGACAATTGTATTATTGAAGTTATAGTTTGCTTTCTGTACCATGTATTTGGCGACTCAGAATGGGTGTTGTATACCTATTTTGGGGGCGTCACAGTTGGTATCAGAGCTTAGGGATATGATCCCTGGCTGAGATGTGAGACAAGAACTAGGAGGGGAGAGACGGAGAATTCGTTCGCTAGTATGACCTGACTAAGTTTATTTGGTGTTTATTTGGTCGGTCAGAGTATAGGGATAATATATGACATGACTATTAACCCTTGTTTTATGGCAGTATTTAAGAATGGCAGCTGAGAACGTTAATAATGGAGTAAATCAGACCGTGGAGACACCTTTGATCACCACCTAGGGGAACGTGCAACAGGAAGGCAATATTCCTCCTATAAACAACGTTACCGAGCAAACTATGAATGATGGAATATTTAGGAGCTTTTTGCAGTTCATGCAAAATCAGACGAGGGAGACTCGTGTGCAGAATACGGGTGGAAATGATAACAACGCGCGGTTTGTCACAGTCAAGCAGTTCAAAGAATTGGGACCACCAGAATTTAAGGGAAAGCCGGATCCGATCATGGCGGAAACGTGGGTCAAGAAAATTACCAAGATATTCGATGTCTTAGGATGCACGGAGGAACAAAAGGTTCCATTCGCCACCATTATGTTCCGCGGTGAGGCAGACTACTGGTGGGAGTCTGTGAAGCGTACCCAGCCTGACGCACTCAACATGTCCTGGGAAATATTTCAAAAACTATTCAATGACAAGTACTTTCCTGAAAGTATTCGTCATATGAAGGAGGTGGAGTTTATCAGACTAGAACAAAACAATATGACGGTGTCCCAGTACGAGGCGAAGTTTGCAGATTTATCCAGGTTTGCACCTCATTTGGTCGAAAATGAGGAACGAATGACAAGGATGTTTCTGAGAGGTCTAAAACCCGAGATTCGACAATATATTATCTCTAATAATTTTTTTTTATATTCAGATGTTATAAACAGGGCTCAATTGTTAGAGCGAGATAATGAGTATGTGCAACCGAGGGACCACAACCAGGGTCATACTGGTGATAGCAGTCATTGGAGCGATGAGAACCAGCGAGGAGGGAAAAATACAGACAAAAGTGGTAACCACTTGGGTGGTCATCGTGGCCATGATAATAGGAGAGGTGAGTCAAGTGGAAATTTCAAGAAGAGAAGATTTAACGATGACAGGAAGATGTCGACAGCAGCACCAGCACCAGGAACAAATTTTAGGAGAGGAAAACGACCGCCAGTTAGATGTTACAGATGCGGAGAGGAGGGACATATAAGTCCAAACTGTCCACAACAATTAAAGGTATGTTATAATTGTGGAAAGGAAGAACATATCGCTTGAGATTGTACTAAAGCGAAACCAAGTCCAGCTGGGACGGTGACACCAAAGGCGGATACGGACAAAATAAAGTCGGCGGTTTCTGGAAGAGCGTTTGTCGTGACTGCCCAAAACGCGAGGAACCCGAACGAAGGTATAACGGGTTAGTTAATTATAAATTCTTGCGAAGTTTATACCTTACTAGATACCGGTTCTACCCATTCTTTTATCTCTCCTGCTTGTGCTCAACGTTTAAACTTGACTCCGGAGAAATTAGACTTTGACCTATCTGTGGAGACTCCGTTAGGAGAAACTTTCATTATATCTACAGTTTATAAATCTTGCTTAATCTAAGTTGGCACAATCACATTACCTGTTGACCTTATCTATTTAAAGATACTTGCTTTTGATGTGATTTTAGGAATTGATTGGTTAACTACTCATCATGCCAAAATTGATTATTTTCGTAAGGTTGTTAGTTTTCATATTCCTAACCAACCTGTTATGCGAATTCAAGCAACCAAACCACTAAAATCAATCGCTGTCATACCAAGCCATAAAGCCATTCGTTTATTAAAAAACGAATGTCAAGCTTTCTTAGCCCATGTCATGGACTTGAACAAAAATACATCAGATTTGAATGATATTTCTGTTGTTAGTGAATTTCCTGACGTATTTCCTAAAGAATTTCCTGGCCTAACCCAGAGCGTGATATTGAATTTTTGTATTGATCTTCAACCCGATACAAAACCCATTTCTAAAATCTCATATTGAATAGCTCCTATTGAACTTCAGGAGTTAAAAACCCAACTATAGAAGTTGGTACCCGAGCCTCTATCTGGTGACTTCCTTTGTGGAATGCACCAAAGCCAAACTCTCCGTAAGGGACTCTATATTTTTGTGGTGGTAAAACAATAGGTGCCATTGTGACGTGCTATCCAAGATTGGGATATGAATCACAATTGAGAGCAACCGAAGTCGGTGACCAAAGTACGTAGCTTTCTGGGCTTAATTGGTTACTATCGGAGATTCGTGGAAGGATTTTCTCGAATCGCTACTCCGTTAACTTAGCTGACTCAGAAAGATACAAAATTCGTATGGAGCGAGGAATGCGAACTCAAGAGGCGACTCATTCGGAACCTGTTCTGACCATACCATCCTAGAAAAGCAAACGTGGTAGCTGACGCGTTGAGTAGTAGATTGTACGCGAATACGAGTGCGATATTGTTGAACACAAAGACCTATTTAGTATAATTTATAAATGATAGAGATAGAGTTAATGACTCTAGGGACCCACGTGATGATATACGAGTAAAATCGACTTTAATCGATAACGTTAAAGCCGCTCAAGCTACAGACTTGGAGCTGATGAATATAAAGAAGAAAGTGCAAGAATGTGTTATTCTAGAAGTAAGAGTCGATGAAGAGAAGAAAGCACAAACCTTCGATTTATTTGAAATCCTCGATCGAGTAGGAACTGTGGCCTATAGACTCGCCTTAACGCTAAGCATGTCTCGTGTTCATAATGTTTTTCACATATCTGTGCTTCGTAAATATGTGAAAGACCCGAAGCACATAATTGAGTTAGAACCAGACGAGATAGCCGAAGATTTAATGTACGAGGAGGTACCTGTTAAGATCTTGGATAGGAAAGAGCATGTTCTACGCACGAAGGTTATACCACAAGTTAAGATTTTGTGGAGAAACCATGCTATTGAAGAAATGACCTGGGAGTTGGAATCAAAAATGAAAGCGAGGTATCCTCACCTTTTCGAAACACCAGGCACGTACGTCAATTTCGAGGACGAAATTTCATAAGGAGGGGAGGTTGTAAGACCACAACTTATTAATAAATGAAATTAAATTTTCTCTATTTATTATTTTGAAATAGAAAGGGTTGATTTGATTAATGTGGTTAGTTATGGGTAAAATGCGCAAATATTTTAAATAAGCAAGTGGTTATAAAATATTCATTTTTGGTCGGTGAATATTAGTTTGGTCGTGGAATATTCTTGCTGTCGGGGAATATTCGTACGACAGCGCAGCCTTGTGTGGGCCCCATAGCGGAAAGCGATTGGATGAAGAAAACGACAAGTATAAGTTGTTTATAATTAACGGCGTAGTTGTTACCGTTAATACTGTTGGAATAACTGGTGGTTAAAATACAGTAGCACACGGTATTGCACCAATTATTGATTCTTACGAAGGAAGGCACTACTCAATAATTGTTACAGTAGTTACTGTTCAATATTTTATTTTATTGATTCAATAATTGCTGCGTTGATATTTTATATTATTGTTGTTTCAATAATTATTGTTGCACAGTATTTTCTATTATCAGATCAATAATTCATAATATTTGAATAATATTATTAGATAGCATTATTGGCAATGTCTAGAAAGTTCTGTCTAAGGAGAGGTTTGGTCATCTAATTGCGCGCTAGTAAGGAGAAATCCTTATTGGAAAGCCCCCTCTTTCCTGGGAACGGCCTGATTGTCATAAATGTGATTCTGTAATATTATTTGTGAATAATTAATTATTGATTCATATGATAAGGAAATATTTATTTTATGTGGATATAAATGAGGGATATATTTTTGTGGTTAAAAATGAAGGAGTTAATGTTGAGGTTTTTATCAGTATTTTGTCGGAATGGAGGTATTAAAAATCAGGGTTTTTGAGATATTTTGCGGGGGTTATAATTTTTAATCCGACCGTTGGATCGTGGTAATATTTGGATATGTTATACATATATAAGTTAAGTATATGTCCACAAATTTTGAACCGTTAAAAATGAACGTATGATTTGTTATGAATTTTACGAGATGACTGGTTCAGAAATTGTTGAATTTTCGGAGTTAATCATTTTGGTAGAAAATTCAAGAAATTGGTGGGTCCCACTCTTGGTTGGTGAAGAAATGTGCTGAGATTTTTTATTCAAATGTGGTGGGTGGGAATAGTAGTAGGTAAAGCCATCAGGTTGCAGGTTAAGTCTGCTTCGGCGTGCTAACATTTTCCTATAAATAGAGGGCTACGTTAGAATTGAAAATCACACCAGAAACAAGTTTTCTCTCTTTCTCTCTCTAGATTATTGAGTGTATTTCATGAGTATTTAGATACTTTGAGAGTTTCTATTCATCAGAGCAAGTTTCATTCAACCTCATATCCGATATTCAGTCAGAAGTACGGTTATTTTGAGGTAAGGGATATTATCTTCTTCTTAAATGATATTTTCATCAATATCATTATGCCGAAATATTGATATGAATTTTTTATCAAATTTGGAACTTTTTGTGTCTGGATTACTATTCACATATACGTTACTATTCACGTATGCGGCACTATTCACGAATACGGCACTATTCACATAAAAATAAATTTTTTTCTTTTTGTCCAAGATATCTATTATGGTTACTATCTTTGATTGTATCCATGTTTTGATCTTTATTTTTGAATTCTGCTTCACAATTGATTATTATGAAGTATTATTGATCTTGGATAAACTGTTATACGAATCCCTACTATTTGTCGTCCTGTCTCACTGGATTCGTTTTCTTTAAGATATTTTTCATCATCCTCAGTCCTAAATGATGATATTACTGAATATCTTTGGCATGTAGTGCAAAGATGTATGATTACCTGATGAATATCTTTGGCCTGTAGTGCAAAGATGAACAGGTGTTGAGATGAACATGACCGACTGGTGTTACAAATGAATATCTTTGGCCTGTAGTGCAAAGATGAATATTTGGTTAAAGATGATTATTAATTGATGTTACAGGGATAAAATATTGATGATGGACTTTTAAATCTTAGAAGATAGTAGAATTCTTTCTCTACTTGACTCTTCTAATGGTTTGTTGTTTCCGTTGCAGTTGTTGATCTAAAACTTGTTGTCGATTATATTCTATCAGATTTTTTCTTATTGAATATTAATGATAATTTGTTGTATATTATCTTAGTCATAATATTCTTTACTGGGCTAGTTGAGCTCACCCTTTTCCTTTTTGTTTCATTTTTCTTCTCAAGAGGTGAGAACATAGCAGGATCTAGTCGGGGTATGGAGTGATGGTTCTAGAAAGTTGTTTTAGCAGTCCTCACTATTTCTGTAAAATAGTATTTCAATAATTATAATGAGGACTTATTTAAGTGTGGATATTGCCTAGAAGACAATATTTGTATTTAAACTCACAATATGTGTTGTCGTATTTTGCACGACAATTGTATTATTGAAGTTGTAGTTTGTTTTTTTTTGTACCATGTATTTGACGACTCAGAATGGGTGTTGTATACCTATTTTGGGGGCGTCACATAAAATGTCCTTTCAACAACAACGGGCAAAAATAGAACCAACTTTAACAACAAATAGACTTGGGGATACATATCATCCTTTCTTTTTTTAACCAACATTTGAACCAATTCACCAATTCCTTTTATACTCGAAAAATTGGGATCGTTTCTTATATCCAAAATATAATTTTGGAGTTGGCCATCAAGTGCCAAAAGTTCCATATAATTAAATATTTAAAAAACTAAATCAACATTAAAACAAGATCAATAGGCAATATGAATAGTAAAGTGTAATTAGCACCAATAATAAATAATTTCAATTAAACCACTAACAAGTAACAAGTAACATTACAAAATAAATTACAAAATTTAAAGAAAGTAAAAATAGAATAAAACGCATACTTGGACTTGAAGAACTTTTATTTGATGGAGTTCTCTTCATTGTTGGAGTGTTGCTTTAAGAAGCAAAAATTCCTAATTTTATAAAAGTACAAAAAAAAGAATTTATAAACAATTACAAAAATTTCTAAAGAAATTATTAAATTTATAAAATTAAAAGCTAAAATTAAAATATACATGTTGCTCTGTTGCTCCCTATTTCTGTTGAAAAGTGAAGTACACATCTAATTGATTTAGACAATTAGACTTGGTCTTTTATAGTGTAGCAATGATGTAGTGGAGCTTTGAAGTATAAAAGCCTTCTCAATTTTTTTTTAAGTTAACCCCCTTGACTCCTGAAATTTCAATGGGGGCAGGTGCCCCCCTGCCCCTAACCTGCGTCCGCCCCTGTGCACAATAGTTGAACTAACGTGATATACAATCCGCACAACAATTATGCAGATGAAAATCCAGAAATTATATCACATTCGCACAATAGTTGCTCAAATCTCATTCGTGCAATTATTGTGCATATATGATCTACCATCCGCATAACATTTATACGGATGAATATAATTCTAACTTTTGGATCACAAAAATAATTGAATGGTTTCATCCAACTTTAACTATGGATCACTCCCATATATATATATATATATATATATATATATATATATATATATATATATATATATATATATATATATATATATATAGAGACAAAAATAAATAAGTAGTAAAATTCAAGCAATAAAAAATTAAAAATGTTTATTCAAGTTAGTTATGTAAGACTACCGGTAGGAAGTAAATAATTTAATTACCAATCTAGAAGTAGATTTTGAAGGAATATTGGGCATAAATTATGAACCTTTACAAACCAGAACAGTACTATATATATATATATATATATATATATATATATATATATATATATATATATAGGAACACTAGCTGGTTACTTTCCATACATGAATAAATGCAATAACGACTTGTGACGCGGTATATTTCATTTTTTTGGCTACAAGAAAATAGGTTAAGCTCGACGGAATTAATTCCGACGAAATATAATATGTTGATATTATGTTATTCTCGACGGAATATTCAGTCGGAATTAATTCCCTCGAAAGTATTATATTTGTGATGGAATTCCGTCGAAAATAAATATCCCTTATGGCGCCAAAGCTTCTTGTCTGCGCCAAAGATAAACTCGACGGAATGTATATATGACCGACGGAATTTTAGTCGAAAATAACTTATAATCGACGGACCTAACGCTGGAAGAATTCGGTCGAAAATAATCTAAACCCTATTTTCATTTAGCAGCTGCCGCAAATAAGATTTCATTTCTCATCCTTTCTTTCTCTCTTTACCGTTGCTCTGCACCATCTCTACCGTTGCTCTACACCATCTCTGTCGTTCCTTTCCATCCACCTCCCCACCTCTGTTCGCCACTCCATTTCCTACCTCCCCATCCACTCCACTGCTACCTTCGGTTGGCGGCGACCACACGACGGTGGTGGACGACCTTCACTGCGGTGTACGATCTTCACGGCGGTGTAAGCTGGTGTAACGACCCCAAAATAGGTCCATTCTGCAAGACCCCAGCTTATTAATGAATAAAATCAAATTTTCTCTAAATATTATTGTGAATAATAAGGGGTTAATTTGATATAATACTTTGGTTATGGGTGAAATGTATAAATTTTGCAAAATAAGCAAGTGGTTATAAAATATTCATTTTGTCGGGGAAAATTCTTGTTGTCGGGGAATATTCGTACGACAGCGCAGCCTTGTGTGGGCCCCATAACGGAAAGCGATTGGATGATGAAAACGACAAGTATAAGTTGTTTATAAATAACGGCGTAGTTGTTACCATTAATACTGTTGGAATACCCGGTGGTTAAAATACAGTAGCACACGGTATTGCACCAATTATTGATTCTTACGTAAGAAGGCACTACTCAATAATTGTTACAGTAGTTATTATTCAATATTTTATTTTATTGATTCAATAATTGCTGCATTGATATTTTATATTATTGTTGTTTCAATAATTGTTGATGCACAGTATTTTCCTTTATCAGATCAATAATTCATATTATTTGAATAACATTATTAGATAACATTATTGGCAATGTCTAGAAAGTTCTATCTAAGGAGATGTTTGGTCATCTAGTTGCGCGCCAGTAAGGAGAAATCCTTATTGAAAAGCCCCCTCTTTCCTGGGAACGGCCTGGTTGTCATAAATGTGATTCTGTAATACTATTTGTGAATAATTAATTATTGATTCATATGATAAGAAAATATTTATTTTATGTGGATATAAATGAGGGATATATTTTTGTGGTTAAAAATGAAGGAGTTAATGTTGAGGTTTTTATCAGTATTTTTGTCGGAATGGAGGTATTAAAAATCAGGGTTTTTGAGATATTTTGCGGGGGTTATAATTTTTAATCCGACCGTTGGATCGTGGTAATTTTTGAATATGTTATACATATATAAGTTGAGTATATGTCCACAAATTTTGAACCGTTAAAAATGAACGTATGATTTATTATGAATTTTACGAGATGACTGGTTCAGAAATTGTTGAATTTTCGGAGTTAATCATTTTGGTGGAAAATTCTAGAATTGGTGGGCCCCACTCTTGGTTGGTGAAGAAATGTGCTGAGATTTTTATTCAAATGTGGTGGGTGGGAATAGTAGCAGGTAAAGCCATCAGGTTGCAGGTTAAGTCTGCTTCGGTGTGCTAACATTTTCCTATAAATAGAGGGCTAAGTTAGAATTGAAAATCACACCAAAAACAAGTTTTCTCTCTTTCTCTCTCTAGATTATTGAGTGTATTTTGTGAGTATTTAGATACTTTGAGAGTTTCTATTCATCAGAGCAAGTTTCTTTCAGTCTTATATCGGTATTCCGACCAGAAGTACTGATATTTTGAGGTAAGGGATATTATTTTCTTCTTAATGATATTATTTTCTTCAATATCATTATGCTGAAATATTGATATGAGTTTTTATCAAATTTTGAACTTTTTGTGTCGGGGGTTACTATTCACGTATACGGCACTATTCACGTATACGGCACTATTCACGAATACGGCACTATTCACCGAAAAATAAAATTTTCCCTTTTTGTCCAAGATGTCTATTATGGTTACTATCTTTGATTGTATCCATGTTTTGATCTTTATTTTTGAATTCTGCTTCACAATTGATTATTATGAAGTATTATTGATCTTGGATAAACTGTTATACGAATCCCTAATATTTGTCCTTCTGTCTCACTGGATTCGTTCTCTTTAAGATATTTTTCATCATCCTCAGTCCTAAATGATGATATTACTGAATATCTTTGGCCTGTAGTGCAAAGATGTATGATTACCTGATGAATATCTTTGGCATGTAGTGCAAAGATGAACAGGTATTGAGATGAACATGACCGACTGGTGATACAAATGAATATCTTTGGCCTGTAGTGCAAAGATGAATATTTGGTTAAAGATGACTATTAATTGATGTTACAGGGATAAAATATTGATGATGAACTTTTAAATCTTAGAAGATAGTAGAATTCATTCTCTACTTGACTCTTCTAATGGTTTGCTGTTTCCGCTGCAGTTGTTGATCTAAAACTTGTTGTCGATTATATTCTATTAGATTTTTCCCTGTTGAATACTAATGATAATTTATTGTATATTATCTTAGTCATAATATTCTTTACTGGGCTAGTTGAGCTCACTCTTTTCCTTTTTCTTCTATTTTTCTTCTCAGGAGGTTAGAACATAGCAGGATCTAGTCGGGGTATGGAGTGATGGTTCTAGAAAGATGTTTTAGCAGTCCTCACTATTTCTGTAAAATAATATTTGAATAATTATATTGAGGACTTATTTGAGTGTGAATATTGTCTAGAAGATAATATTTGTATTTAAACTCACAGTATGTGTTGTCGTATTTTGCACGACAATTGTATTATTGAAGTTATAGTTTGCTTTCTGTACCATGTATTTGGCGACTCAGAATGGGTGTTGTATACCTATTTTGGGGGCGTCACAGTTGGTATCAGAGCTTAGGGATATGATCCCTGGCTGAGATGTGAGACAAGAACTAGGAGGGGAGAGACGGAGAATTCGTTCGCTAGTATGACCTGACTAAGTTTATTTGGTGTTTATTTGGTCGGTCAGAGTATAGGGATAATATATGACATGACTATTAACCCTTGTTTTATGGCAGTATTTAAGAATGGCAGCTGAGAACGTTAATAATGGAGTAAATCAGACCGTGGAGACACCTTTGATCACCACCTAGGGGAACGTGCAACAGGAAGGCAATATTCCTCCTATAAACAACGTTACCGAGCAAACTATGAATGATGGAATATTTAGGAGCTTTTTGCAGTTCATGCAAAATCAGACGAGGGAGACTCGTGTGCAGAATACGGGTGGAAATGATAACAACGCGCGGTTTGTCACAGTCAAGCAGTTCAAAGAATTGGGACCACCAGAATTTAAGGGAAAGCCGGATCCGATCATGGCGGAAACGTGGGTCAAGAAAATTACCAAGATATTCGATGTCTTAGGATGCACGGAGGAACAAAAGGTTCCATTCGCCACCATTATGTTCCGCGGTGAGGCAGACTACTGGTGGGAGTCTGTGAAGCGTACCCAGCCTGACGCACTCAACATGTCCTGGGAAATATTTCAAAAACTATTCAATGACAAGTACTTTCCTGAAAGTATTCGTCATATGAAGGAGGTGGAGTTTATCAGACTAGAACAAAACAATATGACGGTGTCCCAGTACGAGGCGAAGTTTGCAGATTTATCCAGGTTTGCACCTCATTTGGTCGAAAATGAGGAACGAATGACAAGGATGTTTCTGAGAGGTCTAAAACCCGAGATTCGACAATATATTATCTCTAATAATTTTTTTTTATATTCAGATGTTATAAACAGGGCTCAATTGTTAGAGCGAGATAATGAGTATGTGCAACCGAGGGACCACAACCAGGGTCATACCGGTGGCGACAGTCATCGAAGCAATGAAAACCAGCAGGGAGGAAAACATTCGGACAAAAGCGGTAACCACTCTGGTGGTAATCGTGGCTATAAAAATAGAAGAAGCGAGTCGAGAGGAGATTTTAAAAAGAGGAGATTCAACAATGACAATACGAAGACGTCAGCACCAGCAGCAACTGGTTCCAAGGGAGGAGAACGACCACCGGTTATATGCTATAAGTGCGGAAAAGAAGGACATATCAACCCAAACTGTCCACAACAGTTTAAGGTATGTTATAACTGTGGAAAGGAGGGTCATATAGCTCGATAGTGTTCTGTAGCAAAACCAAGTTCAGCGGGGATGGTGACTCCAAAAGCTGTCCCGGATAATTCAAAATCAGCTGTTCCTGGAAGAGCGTTTGTCGTGACTGGCCAAAAACGCGAGAAACCCGAACGAGGTGATCACGGGTAAGCTAATCTTGAATTCTTGCAAAGTTTATACTTTACTAGATACCGGTTCTACCCATTCTTTTATCTCTCCTGCTTGTGCTCAATGTTTAAACTTGACTCCGGAGAAATTGGACTTTGACTTGTCTGTTGAAACTCCGTTGGGTGAAACCTTCGTTACATCTACAGTTTATAAATCTTGCATGATCCAAGTTGGCACTATCACATTACCTGTTGATCTTATCTCTTTAAAGATACTTGCTTTTGATGTGATTTTAGGAATTGATTGGTTAACCACTCATCATGCTAAAATTGATTATTTTTGTAAGGTTGTTAGTTTTCATATTCCTAACCAACCTGTCATACGAATTCAAACTACTAAACCACTAAAATCAGTCACTGTCATATCAAGCCACAAAGCTATTCGTTTATTGAAAAACGGATGTCAAGCTTTCTTAGCCCATGTTATGGATTTGAACAAAGACAAGTCAGATTTGAATAATATTTCTATTGTTAGAGAATTTCCCGATGTATTTCCTGAAGAACTTCCTGGTCTACCCCCAGAACGTGAAGTTGAAGTCTTTATTGACCTTGAACCCGGTACAAAGGCCATTTCTAAAACCCCATATCGAATGGCTCCTATTGAACTTCAGGAGTTAAAAGTCCAACTACAGGAGTTGTTGGACATCGATTTTATTCGTCCTAGTACATCTCCTTGGGGTGCTCCTGTGTTATTCGTAAAGAAGAAAGACGGGAGTATGCGACTTTGTATTGACTATCGAGAATTGAACCATGTCACCATCAAGAATAGGTATCCGCTACCTCGCATTGATGACCTGTTTGACCAGTTGCAAGGAGCACAATTCTTTTCAAAGATCGATCTTCGTTCTGGATATCATCAGCTGAAGTTTAAAACTGAGGATATTCCAAAGACTGCCTTCAGAACTCGGTACGGGCATTATGAATTCTTAGTCATGTCTTTTGGATTGACTAATGCTCCTGCTGCCTTCATGGATATGATGAACCGTGTATTCAAAGAATATTTAGATCAGTTCGTTGTTGTCTTTATTGATGACATCTTCATCTATTCCAAAAGCCGTGAAGATCATGAGCGCCATTTGAAGCTGGTACTGCAAAGGCTTCGTAAAAACAAGCTTTATGCCAAACTAAAGAAATGCGAGTTCTGGCTTGAGGAAGTAGCATTCCTTGGGCACGTGGTGTCAAAACATGGAGTATCTGTCGACCCGGCGAAGATTGAAGCCATACAAAGTTGGGAGCAACCGAAGTCGGTAACCGAAGTACGTAGCTTTCTAGGCTTAGCTGGTTATTATCGGAGATTTGTGGAAGGATTTTCTCGAATCGCTACTCCGTTAACTCAGCTGACTCGGAAGGATACAAAATTCGGTTGGAGCGAGGATTGTGATAAGAGTTTTCAAGAACTCAAGAGGAGACTTATTTCGGCACCTGTTCTGACAATACCATCTGGTTCGGATGGATTTGTTATCTACAGCAATGTTTTAGGCAAAGGGTTAGGACGTGTTCTCATGCAACATGGAAAAGTCATAGCCTATGCCTCGCGACAACTCAAAGAATATGAGAGGAATTATCCTACTCATGATTTGGAGTTGGCAGCAGTCGTTTTTGCGTTGAAGATCTGGAGACACTACCTGTATGGGGAGAAAGTGGAGATCTATACAGATCATAAAAGCCTCAAATATTTCTTCACCCAAAAGGAACTCAACATGCGGCAGCGACGTTGGCTCGAGCTGTTGAAAGATTACGATCATACCATCCAATATCATCATGAAAAAGCAAACGTAGTAGCTGACGCATTGAGTAGAAGATCATTTGCGGGTACGAGTGCAATGTTGTTAACACAAAGGCCCATTTTGTATGACTTGCAAAGGATGGAGATATAGATGAAGGCTCCAAGTACCCACATGATAATATCAAATATACGAGTAGAACTGACTTTAATCCATAAAGTTAAAGCTGCTCAAGCTACGGATATAGAGCTGATGCGTATGAAGAAGAAAGTGCAAGAAGGTGTTATTCCAGAAGCAAGAATCGATGAAGAAGGAATACTTCGAGTCAACTCCAGACTTTGTGTTCATAACAATTTTGACTTGAAGCATAGAATAATGATGGAGGCACACAACACACCGTTTGCAATCCATCCTGGGAGTACCAAAATGTATCACGATCTTCGACACACATTTTGGTGGAGCAATATGAAAAGAGAGATCGCGGAGTTTATCTCGAGGTGTTTAACTTGTCAACGTGTAAAGGCGGAGCATCAAGTGCCAAAGGGTCCATTGCAACCACTTGAGATCCCGAAATGGAAGTGGGAACACATTACCATGGATTTTGTTACATGTCTTCCCAAGGTTTCTCAAGGCATAGATGCGATTTGGGTTATTGTAGATAGATTAACCAAGTCTGCTCATTTCTTACCGATACGTGAGACTTATTCCCTTGAACGTCTTGCTAGTATGTATGTGAATGAGATTGTGAGATTGCATGGCATGCCAGTATCCATAGTTTCGGATCGTGACCCAAGATTCACTTCACGATTTTGGGTTAGCTTGCAGAAAGCTATGGGCACGAATTTACGATTCAGTTCGGCATACCATCCTCAAACGGACGGACAATCAGAGAGGACTATTCAAACTCTTGAAGATTTATTAAGACTCTGTGTCCTAGATCTCAAAGGGAGTTGGGATAAGTACCTACCATTGGTGGAATTCTCCTACAACAACAGTTATCAGGCGAGCATAGGTGTGGCTCCATTCGAGGCGTTGTATGGAAGAAAATGTCGTTCTCCAGTATGGTGGGACGAGGTGGGTGAAACAACATTGTTGGGACCAGAGTTGGTACGTATGACTACAGAGAAGATCCAAACGATTCGACAACGTATACAAACGGCACAGGATCAACAAAAGAGTTATGCGGATCTTCATCGGAAGGACGTGGAATTTAATATTGGGGATCATGTATTGTTACGTGTTGCACCATGGGAGGGAGTTACAAGATTTGGGAAGAGAGGAAAGCTCAATCCAAGATTTGTTGGTCCATTTGAGATTCTTGAGCGAATAGGAAATATGGCATATAGACTCGCATTACCTCCAAGCATGTCTCGTGTTCATAATGTTTTTCATATATCTATGATTCGTAAATATGTTAAAGACCCGAACCACATTATTGAGTTAGAACCAGACGAGATAGCTGAAGATTTAACGTACGAGGAGGTACCTGTTAAGATCTTGGATAGGAAAGAGCATGTCCTACGCACAAAGGTTATACCACAAGTTAAGGTTTTGTGGAGAAACCATGCTATTGAAGAAATGACCTGGGAGTTGGAATCAGAAATGAAAGCGAGGTATCCTCACCTTTTCGAAATATCAGGTACGTACGTCTATTTCGAGGACGAAATTTCATAAATAGGGGAGGTTGTAAGACCCCAACTTATTAATGAATAAAATCAAATTTTCTGTAAATATTATTGTGAATAATAAGAGGTTAATTTGATATAATACTTTGGTTATGGGTGAAATGTATAAATTTTGCAAAATAAGCAAGTGGTTATAAAATATTCATTTTGTAGGGGAATATTCGTTTGGTCGTGGAATTTTCTTGCTGTCGGGGAATATTCATACGACGGCGTAGCCTTGTGTGGGCCCCATAACAGAAAGCGATTGGATGAAGAAAACGACAAGTATAAGTTGTTTATAAATAACGGCGTAGTTGTTACCGTTAATACTGTTGGAATACCCGGTGGTTAAAATACAGTAGCACACGGTATTGCACCAATTATTGATTCTTACGTAAGAAGACACTACTCAATAATTGTTACAGTAGTTATTATTTAATATTTTATTTTATTGATTCAATAATTGCTGCGTTGATATTTTATATTATTGTTGTTTCAATAATTATTGCTGCACAGTATTTTCTTTTATTAGATCAATAATTAATATTATTTGAATAATATTATTAGATAACATTATTGGCAATGTCTAGAAAGTTCTGTCTAAGGAGAGGTTTGGTCATCTAATTGCGCGCCAGTAAGGAGAAATCCTTATTGGAAAGCCCCCTCTTTCCTGGGAACGGCCTGGTTGTCATAAATGTGATTCTGTAATATTATTTGTGAATAATTAATTATTGATTCATATGATAAGAAAATATTTATTTTATGTGGATATAAATGAGGGATATATTTTTGTGGTTAAAAATGAAGGAGTTAATATTGAGGGTTTTATCAGTATTTTTGTTGGAATGGAGATATTAAAAATCAGGGTTTTTGAGATATTTTGCGGGGGTTATAATTTTTAATTCGACCGTTGGATCGTGGTAATTTTTGGATATGTTATACATATATAAGTTGAGTATATGTCCACAAATTTTGAACCGTTAAAAATGAACGTATGATTTATTATGAATTTTACGAGATGAGTGGTTAAGAAATTGTTGAATTTTGGGAGTTAATCATTTTGGTGGAAAATTCTAGAATTGGTGGGCCCCTGATGAGTGTGTTTTATACACATGAATTGGATACATTCGGGCTTAATTTATTGTTGTTCTCAAGTCTTTTAGGATGTTTTTATGTGTTTGTGTCTATTCATGCATGTTTTATATTGTTTTGTAGGAATTGGGATTGAAAAGAGTTTAATTCAATTGTTTTGCATAGGATTATAGCAAGATTAATCTGGATTAAATAGAAGTCAATTGATCACTTGGAAAAGGACTTTTGGCATTTGAGAATTCCTGTTAACAATTCAGTAGGCATAATAATTGGGATAATTGGATAATTAATTTATAGTTCATAATTGGGGATATTGAAGTCTTAATCTTTATTTATTTAAATTAATTTTAGAGTAATCTAGATTTAATTGATTAATTTAGTTTTCTTAATTAAAAAAATCCCAATTTATGGTTGTTTAAAATAAAATTGATTTGGTTAAGAGTTAGTACTTGGTAATTTTTATTAATAATTCCTCGTGGGAACGATACTTTTCTTATCACTTTATTACTTGTTGACGCGTGTATACTTGCACGTATTCATTGATTGCGAAATCGATCAACAAGTTTTTGGCGCCGCTGCCGGGGACTTAATTTAATAATTATTTACCAATATTAATTTCAATCAAATTAGTCTTAATTTAAACATTTTTATTTTTATTTTTATTTTTAATTCTCTTCCTATATTTCTCTCTTTTTAGGTACCATGGATGAGTCATCAATGCTCCATCAGTTTCGAGCCGGTACAGTATAGTGGTGATTACCCCAATAATTATGTCTATCCCAACAACTATCATCAGGATTGGGGTATCACCCGGATTTTTCATGGAGTAACAATCAAGCTCAAGCACCTAGACAACAAAACGCATCCGAATTTCAAAATCAGACTCACCAACAACCAGAAAGGAAACCAGGTTGGGAGGAAGCCTTGGAAAAATTCATTAGAGCTACTGACAAAAAAATCGAGGCACAAGACAAGATATTGAGTCAAGTAGATATGAATGTGAAAATCCAAGGTGTTTCATGGAGCCATACTAAACAAGATCAATTTTATGCTCCAAGTCCAACATACCCACTGGATTTCTCGTGTCCACCTCCACTACAACAGGAAGACCATTCAAATTTGGAGGAAGCCTTGGAAAAATTTATTAAAGCTTCTGAAAAAAGGAACGAGGAACACGACAAAAAATTGAATCAAATAGAACTGAATATGAAAAGCCAAGGTGCGTCGATAAAGAATCTGGAAAATCAATTGGGGCAGATAGCACATGCGTTGAACAACCGTTCTCAATACACTTGGCTCTATGACATGGATTCCGAGACTGATGGAAAGCCCGAGCAAAATCTACAACTAGATGAGCCACAAGATGTTGAAAGAGAGGAAACAATTGGGAACCAAGAAAAGGAGATCGACGAAGATTTAACTTTGAGTACCAACGAAGATGAGCCAATTTTGATAGTGTCTCATGTGCCTCCTCCACCAAAGTTCAATAATACGGGTAGTTTTGCAAAACCATGCCCAATTGGCAGTCATGTCGTCGGCAAAGCTCTTTGTGACATAAGAGCTAGTACAGTTGTGGAGTCATGGTGGGATGTAAAGGAGAAGATAGAGGAAGACTCCATTATGTTTATTAAGCTTCAATGCCCCAATCTAATCATAGACATAATGGAGAAAACACCTAGTTGTTGGACGTTATTAATAGGGAACCTATCTACAAAGAGCATGCTAGGTGACTTCAATTCAAGGGTTTTTGCGAATGGGAACCTCCCAAAAGAGACATTGCTTCTGATGGATGGAGGGTTTCTCAATTTTCGTAGGGGAATTGGATAGAGAATTGAAGAAGTCAGGCTGAGACTATAAAACAAGCGCTTATTCGGAGGCAACCCAAGTTTAATTTTTATTTTTAGTTTTTATTAAGTTTTATATTAGTAGTTTTGAATTTTCATTTATTTAGGATTTAATAAAAGTGCTTATATCATGATTTTACAGGTTATTCAAGTCAAATTCAAGTGTGGTGCCCAATTTGTTCCATGTGCTTAGCCTATTCTCTAAACTTAGCGGACAAGGAGGAAAATTGCTATATTTTCAGGGAAGTCCTCTGCTTTAATTTTTTCTATTGTAGCCATTAAGGACAATGTCTAGTTTAAGTTTGGGGGCATTTTAGTGTTGTATTGCATATAGTTAGTTATTTACATTGTAGTTCGTTATATTTTCGGGTTATTTACTTTTAGTTTTTGCATTCAGTTTTTTGTTTTTAAAATTTTTTTTTAAAAATTGCAAAAATAGTAGTTAGTTTACTATGTTTGTTGCAGTTAGTTTATATTTGCATGATTCCAACTGTTAGATAGTAAAAGTCTATTTTGGCCAATGATGAGACTGGAGTTAAGTAGATAAGTATAGTATTGAATATTCAGGCTTTGATGTGATTTCTTGTTATGAATTGAATCTTTTTCTGTTTGAAACTGGTATAATTAAGGTTAGCACGTTAATAACAGCTATGTTGACTGATTAAGTTTAAATTGATACATAATGAATTTCTTAAGGATAATACTAATGTGAAGGAATGAAAGACATGAATAGGCGGAGATGGCTAAATTTTGATAAAAACTTAAGTTTGGGGGGGAAATTTGGGATATATAAGCTTCGCTAAAAAAAAAAAGAAAGAAAAAAAAATAAAAATTACCGTGGCTAGTTTTGTTTCGGGGCCTTTGTTACTTGAGTAAGTACGCCCGAAGGGGTATCTTAAAACCTAGCGCCCAAAGGTCTTATATGGTCTGGGAGTCGTTGGTCGAAAGCTCGCTAAGGGGTGACACTGTTAGCCTAATGGAATGAGACATTGCACAGTCATGGTTAAAAAAAATATATAAAACGGGAAAAGAGCAAAAAGCCCCCGTAATGAAAAGTAAAGCATATGTAAGACCCCGAATTTTATGAAATAAAAGTATTCAATTTTTCTTATAATTACAATTCAGTAAATGGTTAAATTGATAAAAAGTTAAAGTTATGGGTGAAATGTGAAAATTTTTCAAAATACACAAGTGGTTATAAAATAATCATTGTTGTCGGGGAATATTCGTTTGGTCGTAGAATATTCTTTCTGTCGGGGAATATTCGTACGACGGCGCAGCTATTTGTGGGCCCCATAACGAATAACTGTCGAGTGAAGGAAAACGACAAATTTGAGTTTTTGCAAATAACGGCGTAGTTGTTACCGTTAACACTGTTGGAATACCCGGTGGTTAAAATACAATAATACGCGTTATTGCACAGTAGCACACGGTATTGCATAGTATTTTTGAAATTATTGATTCTTACGTAAGAAGGCACTACTCAATAATTGTATCAGTAATTACTGTTCAATATTTTATTTTATTGATTCAATAATTGCTACGTTGAAATTTTGTATTATTGTTGTTCAATAATTGTTGCTGCACAGTATTTCTCATTATCAGATTAATAATTCATATTATTTGAATAGTATTATTAGATAGCATTATTGGCAATGTCTAGAAAGTTCTGTCTAAGGAGAGGTTTGGTCATCTAATTGCGCGCTAGTAAGGAGAAATCCTTATTGGAAAGCCCCCTCTTTCCTGGGAACGGCCTGGTTGTCATAAATGTGATTCTGTAATATTATTTGTGAATAATTAATTATTGATTCATATGATAAGAAAATATTTATTTTATGTGGATATAAATGAGGAATATATTTTTGTGGTTAAAAATAAAGGAGTTAATGTTGAGGTTTTATCAGTATTTTTGTCGGAATGGAGGTATTAAAAATCAGGATTTTTGAGATATTTTGCGGGGGTTATAATTTTTAATCCGACCGTTGGATCGTGATAATTTTTGGATATGTTATACATATATAAGTTGAGTATATGCCCACAAATTTTGAACCGTTAAAAATGAACGTATGATTTATTATGAATTTTACGAGATGACTGGTTCAGAAATTGTTGAATTTTCGGAGTTTATCATTTTGGTGGAAAATTCTAGAATTGGTGGGCCCCACTTGTGGTTGGTGAAGAAATGTGCTGAATTATATTTCAAATGTGGTAGGTGAGAATAGTAGCAGGTAAAGCCATCAGGTTGCAGGTCAAACCTACTAAAATTTTCCTATAAATAGAGGGCTAAGTTAGAATTGAAAATTACACCAGAAACAAGTTTTCTCTCTTTCTCTCTCTAGATTATTGAGTGTATTTTGTGAGTATTTAGATACTTTGAGAGTTTCTATTCATCAGAGCAAGTTTCTTTCAGCCTTATACCGGTATTCCGACCAGAAGTACTGATATTTTGAGGTAAGGGATATTATTTTCTTCTTAAATGATATTATTTTCTTCAATATCATTATGCTGAAATATTGATATGAGTTTTTATCAAATTTGGAACTTTTTGTGTCGGGAGTTACTATTCACGTATACGGCACTATTCACGTATACGGCACTATTCACGAATACGGCACTATTCATCGAAAAATAAAATTTTCCCTTTTTGTCTAAGATGTCTATTATGGTTACTATCTTTGATTGTATCCATGTTTTGATCTTTATTTTTGAATTCTGCTTCACAATTGATTGTTATGAAGTATTATTGATCTTGGATAAACTGTTATACGAATCCCTACTATTTGTCCTTCTGTCTCATTGGATTCGTTCTCTTTAAGATATTTTTCATCATCCTCAGTCCTAAATGATGATACAAATGAATATCTTTGGCCTGTAGTGCAAAGATGTATAATTACTTGATGAATATCTTTGGCTGTAGTGCAAAGATGAACAGGTGTTGAGATGAACATGACCGACTGATGATACAAATGAATATCTTTGGCCTGTAGTGCAAAGATGAATATTTGGTTAAAGATGATTATTAATTGATGTTACAGGGATAAAATATTGATGATGGACTTTTAAATCTTAGAAGATAGTAGAATTCTTTCTCTACTTGACTCTTCTAATGGTTTGTTGTTTCCGTTGCAGTTGTTGATCTAAAACTTGTTGTCGATTATATTCTATCAGATTTTTTCTTATTGAATATTAATGATAATTTGTTGTATATTATCTTAGTCATAATATTCTTTACTGGGCTAGTTGAGCTCACCCTTTTCCTTTTTGTTCCATTTTTCTTCTCAGGAGGTGAGAACATAGCAGGATCTAGTCGGGGTATGGAGTAATGGTTCTAGAAAGATGTATTAGCAGTCCTCACTATTTCTGTAAAATAGTGTTTGAATAATTGTAATGAGGATTTATTTGAGTGTGGATATTGTCTAGAAGACAATATTTGTATTTAAACTCACAGTATGTGTTGTCGTATTTTGCACGATAATTGTATTATTGAAGTTGTAGTTTGCTTTCTGTACCATGTATTTGGCGACTCAGAATGGGTTGGGTGGAATGGACCTATTTTGGGGTTGTCACAGGTGGTATCAGAGCTTAGGGATATGATCTCTGGCGGAGATCGGGGAATATAACTAGGAGGGGAGAGATGAGTAAATCCTTCGCTAGTGTGTCCTATCGAAGCTTATTTGTTGGTCAGTCATAATATCGGGATATTATGTGATATGTTAATTTGTTAAATTAACCCTTATTTTTGAAGCTGTATTCTAGAATGATATCTGAAATACAGGAGATGAGCAATGGAAAAATCATGATGACAGGGAAGATGGAATATGAAATGAAAGCAAGGTATTCTTAGGGATATGATCTCTGGCGGCGATCGGGGAATATAACTAGGAGGGGAGAGATGAGTAAATCCTTCGCTAGTGTGTCCTATCGAAGCTTATTTGGTTGTCAGTCTATAATATCGGGATATTATGTGATATGTTAATTTGTTAAATTAACCCTTATTTTTGAAGCTGTATTCTAGAATGATATCTGAAATACAGGAGATGAGCAATGGAAAAATCATGATGACAGGGAAGATGGAATATGAAATGAAAGCAAGGTATTCTCAACTCTTTGAATTACCAGGTACGTAAATTTCGGGGATGAAATTTCATAAGGAGGGGAGATTGTAAGAACCCCGAATTTTATAAATAAAAGTATTCAATTTTTCTTATAATTACAATTCAGTAAATGGTTAAATTGATAAAAGTTAAAGTTATGGGTGAAATGTGAAAATTTTTCAAAATACACAAGTGGTTATAAAATAATCATTGTTGTCGGGGAATATTCGTTTGGTCTAGAATATTCTTTCTGTCGGGGAATATTCGTACGACTGCGCAGCTATTTGTGGGCCCCATAACGAATAACTGTCGAGTGAAGGAAAACGACAAATTTGAGTTTTTGCAAAAAAACGGCGTAGTTGTTACCGTTAACACTGTTGGAATACCCGTGGTTAAAATACAATAATACGCGTTATTGCACAGTAGCACACGGTATTACATAGTATTTTTGAAATTATTGATTCTTACGTAAGAAGGCATCTACTCAATAATTGTATCAGTAATTACTGTTCAATATTTTATTTTATTGATTCAATAATTGCTACGTTGAAATTTTGTATTATTGTTGTTCAATAATTGTTGCTGGCACAGTATTTCTCATTATCAGATTAATAATTTCATATTATTTGAATAGTATTATTAGATAGCATTATTGGCAATGTCTAGAAAGTTCTGTCTAAGGAGAGGTTTGGTCATCTAATTGCGCGCTAAGTAAGGAGAAATCCTTATTGGAAAGCCCCCTCTTTTCCTGGGAACGGCCTGGTTGTCATAAATGTGATTCTGTAATATTATTTGTGATAATTAATTATTGATTCATATGATAAGAAATATTTATTTTATGTGGATATAAATGAGGAAATATATTTTTGTGGTTAAAAATAAAGGAGTTTAATGTTGAGTGTTTTTATCAGTATTTTTGTCGGAATGGAGGTATTAAAAATCAGGGTTTTTGAGATATTTTGCGGGGGTTATATTTTTAATCCGACCGTTGGATCGTGGTAATTTTTGGATATGTTATACATATATAAGTTAGTATATGCCCACAAATTTTGAACCGTTAAAAAATGAACGTATGATTTATTATGAATTTTACGAGATGACTGGTTCAGAAATTGTTGAATTTTCGGAGTTTATCATTTTGGGTGGAAAATTCTAGAATGGTGGGCCCCACTTGTGGTTGGTGAAGAAATGTGCTGAATTATATTTCAAATGTGGTAGGTGAGAATAGTAGCAGTTAAAGCCATCAGGTTGCAGGTCAAACCTACTAAAATTTTCCTATAAATAGAGGGCTAAGTTAGAATTGAAAATTACACCAGAAACAAGTTTTCTCTCTTTCTCTCTCTAGATTATTGAGTGTATTTTGTGAGTATTTAGATACTTTGAGAGTTTCTATTCATCAGAGCAAGTTTCTTTCAGCCTTATACCGGTATTCCGACCAGAAGTACTGATATTTTGAGGTAAGGGATATTATTTTCTTCTTAAATGATATTATTTTCTTCAATATCATTATGCTGAAATATTGATATGAGTTTTTATCAAATTTGGAACTTTTTGTGTCGGGAGTTACTATTCACGTATACGGCACTATTCATGTATACGGCACTATTCACGAATACGGCACTATTCATCGAAAAATAAAATTTTCCCTTTTTGTCCAAGATGTCTATTATGGTTACTATCTTTGATTGTATCCATGTTTTGATCTTTATTTTTGAATTCTGCTTCACAATTGATTGTTATGAAGTATTATTGATCTTGGATAAACTGTTATACGAATCCCTACTATTTGTCCTTCTGTCTCATTGGATTCGTTCTCTTTAAGATATTTTTCATCATCCTCAGTCCTAAATGATGATACAAATGAATATCTTTGGCCTGTAGTGCAAAGATGTATAATTACTTGATGAATATCTTTGGCCTGTAGTGCAAAGATGAACAGGTGTTGAGATGAACATGACCGACTGATGATACAAATGAATATCTTTGGCCTGTAGTGCAAAGATGAATATTTGGTTAAAGATGATTATTAATTGATGTTACAGGGATAAAATATTGATGATGGACTTTTAAATCTTAGAAGATAGTAGAATTCTTTCTCTACTTGACTCTTCTAATGGTTTGTTGTTTCCGCTGCAGTTGTTGATCTAAAACTTGTTGTCGATTATATTTTATCAGATTTTTCCTGTTGAAGACTAACGATAATTTGTTGTATATTATCTTAGTCATAATATTCTTTACTGGGCTAGTTGAGCTCACCCTTTTCCTTTTTGTTCCATTTTTCTTCTCAGGAGGTGAGAACATAGCAGGATCTAGTCGGGGTATGGAGTAATGGTTCTAGAAAGATGTATTAGCAGTCCTCACTATTTCTGTAAAATAGTGTTTGAATAATTGTAATGAGGATTTATTTGAGTGTGGATATTGTCTAGAAGACAATATTTGTATTTAAACTCACAGTATGTGTTGTCGTATTTTGCACGATAATTGTATTATTGAAGTTGTAGTTTGCTTTCTGTACCATGTATTTGGCGACTCAGAATGGGTGTTGTATACCTATTCTGGGGGCGTCACAGCATAAGTATCCCGGATTGGACTCTTGAACTTGGTGGATGTTTAACTTTAGTTGGATCTAGCTTGTTCGTGAATTTTGTGAGTTTTCACTGTATGATGCCTTTAAAGAGACCTATTATGTGTTAAATTTGATTTTATATTAGTTAACATTGTTTTGGAGCACACACGCACTATATCAGTGATAACAGTCTAAGATTTGATGAGTGATTGGGAAATTACTGATTTGTTTTAATATGATGTATTATCATGTTTACTTGATTTCTCTAAGGCCGGTTGAATAGACTTGTTTCTGTCATTACTGTTGGATTCGTAGGCATATAGATTAGTTTCATTACATTGCATTGCATAACATTTTTGTGTTTTTGCTTGAGGACAAGCAAATATTTAAGTTTGGGGGTATTTGATGAGTGAGTTTTATACACATGAATTGGATACATTCGGGCTTAATTTATTGTTGTTCTCAAGTCTTTTAGGATGTTTTTATGTGTTTGTGTCTATTCATGCATATTTTATATTGTTTTGTAGGAATTGGGATTGAAAAGAGTTTAATTCAATTGTTTTGCATAGGAATATAGTAAGATTAATCTGGATTAAATAAAAGTCAATTGATCACTTGGAAAAGGACTTTTGGCATTTGAGAATTCCTGTTAACAATTCAGTAGGCATAATAATTGGGATAATTGGATAATTGATTTATAGTTCATAATTGGGGATATTGAAGTCTTAATCTTTATTTATTTAAATTAATTTTAGAGTAATCTAGATTTAATTGATTAATTTAGTTTTCTTAATTAGAAAAATCACAATTTATGGTTGTTTAAATAAAATTGATTTGGTTAAGAGTTAGTACTTGGTAATTTTTATTAAATAATTCCTCGTGGGAACGATACTTTTCTTATCACTTTATTACTTGTTGACCGTGTATACTTGCACGTATTCATTGATTGCGAAATCGATCAACAGCCCCACTCTTGGTTGGTGAAGAAATATGCTGAGATTTTTATTCAAATGTGGTGGGTGGGAATAGTAACAGGTAAAGCCATCAGGTTGCAGGTTAAGTCTGCTTCGGTGTGCTAACGTTTTCCTATAAATAGAGGGCTAAGTTAGAATTGAAAATCACACCAAAAACAAGTTTTCTCTCTTTCTCTCTCTAGATTATTGAGTGTATTTTGTGAGTATTTAGATACTTTGAGAGTTTCTATTCATCAGACCAAGTTTCTTTCAGCCTTATACCGGTATTCCGACCAGAAGTACTGATATTTTGAGGTAAGAGATATTATTTTCTTCTTAATGATAGTATTTTCTTTAATATCATTATGTTAAAATATTGATATGAACTTTTTATCAAATTTAAAATTTTTTGTGTCGGGATTACTATTCACGTATACGGCACTATTCACGTATACGGCACTATTCACGATTACGGTACTATTCACAAAAAAATAAAATTTTTTCTTTTTGTCTAAGATGTCTATTATGGTTACTATCTTTGATTGTATCCATGTTTTGATCTTTATTTTTGAATTCTACTTCACAATTGATTATTATGAAGTATTATTGATCTTGGATAAACTGTTATATGAATCCCTACTATTTGTCCTCCTGTCTCACTGGATTTATTTTTTTTATGATATTTTTCATCATTCTCAGTCCTAAATGATGATATTACTGAATATCTTTGGCCTGTAGTGTAAAGATGTATGATTACCTGATGAATATCTTTGGCTTGTAGTGCAAAGATGAACAGGTGTTGAGATAAACATGACCGACTGGTGATACAAATGAATATCTTTGGCCTGTAGTGCAAAGATGAATATTTGGTTAAAGATGATTATTAATTGATGTTACAGGGATAAAATATTGATGATGGACTTTTAAATCTTAGAAGATAGTAGAATTCATTCTCTACTTGACTCTTCTAATGGTTTGCTGTTTTCGCTGCAGTTGTTGATCTAAAACTTGTTGTCGATTATATTCTATCAGATTTTTCCCTGTTGAATACTAATGATAATTTGTTGTATATTATCTTAGTCATAATATTCTTTACTGGGCTAGTTGAGCTCACCCTTTTCCTTTTTGTTTCATTTTTCTTCTCAGGAGGTGAGAACATAGCAGGATCTAGTCGGGGTATGGAGTAATGGTTCTAGAAAGATATTTTAGCAGTCCTCACTATTTCTGTAAAATAATATTTGAATAATCATATTGAGGACTTATTTGAGTGTGGATATTGTCTAGAAGACAATATTTGTATTTAAACTCACAGTATGTGTTGTCGTATTTTGCACGACAATTGTATTATTGAAGTTGTAGTTTACTTTCTGTATCATGTATTTGGCGACTCAGAGTGGGTGTTGTATACCTATTTTGGGGGCGTCACACATTCCATCCAACCTATTCTGAGTCGCCAAATACATGGTATAGAAAATAACTATAATTTGATTACAACAATTGTCGTGCAAAATACAACAACACATATGCTGTGAGTTTAGATACAAAGAAAAACGAGAAGATTACTATCATATTCTTCCCAATGGTGAGTCTTCTCTTGACTTATCATTATCTCCACTGTCTTTAATTGAGAATTATACTTCAAACAAACACCAAGATTATATAGGTAGTGCTCGTAAATATACTCAGCAAGTGGATGAGCACATCCCTGTCTTATGATGATACGAGGTTGTATGTCATTAGACATCTTGTATGATAGTGGCAAAACACCCTTCCAACGTTGGGTTCTCTTCACCCTAGATGATTCACCAAATATAACTCCTAAATGATGACCACCGTTCTATTCCCCTGTTACCCCCGCTTGACCCAACTACACTCTTATTACCTGAAAGGAATTGTGAAACAGAAGGGTGAGCACAACTAGCCCAGTAAAGAATATCATGACTAAAGATAAATAAATTATTAATAGTCTTCATCAGTAATAAATCAGAGATTTAGAACATATGGTAGATGATAAAAATTTTCAACCATAGTTGCAGCGGAACGAGCAATCCATTAGAAGAGTCAAATAGACTATAAAGTCTATTATCTTCTCCACGTTAAAAGTCCACTAACAATATTTTATCCCTGTAACATCAATCAACAATTCCTGTCCACAATCACGTGTATAACTCATAATCGTAATTGTAGTTCTAAATTCCTTTTCCCATCCAGGACAAAGATAGTTTTCATCACCTGAAACATCAAAGATCATGGTTATACCAAATCACAGTTCCTGTTCATAATCATGCTAATAAATTCATCTTTGCACTATGGCCAAAGATATTCATTTGTATCACTAGTTGGTCATGTTCATCTCAATACCTGTTTATCTTTACACCACTGGCCAAAGATATTCAACAACATGTCATCCTTGCACTACGGGCCAAAGATATTTGTAAGACCCCAACTTATTAATGAATAAAATCAAATTTTCTCTAAATATTATTGTGAATAATAAGGGGTTAATTTGATATAATACTTTGGTTATGGGTGAAATGTGCAAATTTTGCAAAATAAGCAAGTGGTTATAAAATATTTATTTTTGGTCGGTGAATATTCGGTTGGTCGTGGAATATTCTTGCTGTCGGGGAATATTCGTACGACGACGCAGCCTTGTGTGGGCCCCATAACGGAAAGCGATTGGATGAAGAAAACGACAAGTATAAGTTGTTGTTACCGTTAATACTGTTGGAATACCCGGTGGTTAAAATACAGTAGCACACGGTATTGCACCAATTATTGATTCTTACGTAAGAAGGCACTACTCAATAATTGTTACAGTAGTTATTATTCAATATTTTATTTTATTGATTCAATAATTGCTGCGTTGATATTTTATATTATTGTTGTTTCAATAATTGTTGCTGCACAGTATTTTCATTTATCAGATCAATAATTCATATTATTTGAATAATATTATTAGATAACATTATTGGCAATGTCTAGAAAGTTCTGTCTAAGGAGAGGTTTGGTCATCTAATTGCGCGCCAGTAAGGAGAAATCCTTATTGGAAAGCCCCCTCTTTCCTGGGAACGGCCTGGTTGTCATAAATGTGATTCTGTAATATTATTTGTGAATAATTAATTATTGATTCATATGATAAGGAAATATTTATTTTATGTGGATATAAATGAGGGATATATTTTTGTGGTTAAAAATGAAGGAGTTAATGTTGAGGTTTTTATCCATATTTTTGTCGGAATGGAGGTATTAAAAATCAGGGTTTTTGAGATATTTTGCGGGGGTTATAATTTTTATTCCGACCGTTGGATCGTGGTAATTTTTGGATATGTTATACATATATAAGTTGAGTATATGCCCACAAATTTTGAACCGTTAAAAATGAACGTATGATTTATTATGAATTTTACAAGATGACTGGTTCAGAAATTGTTGAATTTTCGGAGTTTATCATTTTGATGGAAAATTCTAGAATTGGTGGGCCCCACTTGTGGTTGGTGAAGAAATGTGCTGAATTATATTTCAAATGTGGTAGGTGGGAATAGTAGCAGGTAAAGCCATCAGGTTGCAGGTCAAACCTACCAAAATTTTCCTATAAATAGAGGGCTAAGTTAGAATTGAAAATCACACCAGAAACAAGTTTTCTCTCTTTCTCTCTCTAGATTATTGAGTGTATTTTGTGAGTATTTAGATACTTTGAGAGTTTCTATTCATCAGAGCAAGTTTCTTTCAGCCTTATACCGGTATTCCGACCAGAAGTACTGATATTTTGAGGTAAGGGATATTATTTTCTTCTTAATGATATTATTTTCTTCAATATCATTATGCTGAAATATTGATATGAGTTTTTATCAAATTTGGAACTTTTTGTGTCGGGGGTTACTATTCACGTATACGGCACTATTCACGTATACGGCACTATTCACGAATACGGCACTATTCACCGAAAAATAAAATTTTCCCTTTTTGTCCAAGATGTCTATTATGGTTACTATCTTTGATTGTATCCATGTTTTGATCTTTATTTTTGAATTCTGCTTCACAATTGATTATTATGAAGTATTATTGATCTTGGATAAACTGTTATACGAATCCCTACTATTTGTCCTTCTGTCTCATTGGATTCGTTCTCTTTAAGATATTTTTCATCATCCTCAGTCCTAAATGATGATATTACTGAATATCTTTGGCCTGTAGTGCAAAGATGTATAATTACTTGATGAATATCTTTGGCCTGTAGTGCAAAGATGAACAGGTGTTGAGATGAACATGACTGACTGATGATACAAATGAATATCTTTGGCCTGTAGTGCAAAGATGAATATTTGGTTAAAGATGATTATTAATTGATGTTACAGGGATAAAATATTGATGATGGACTTTTAAATCTTAGAAGATAGTAGAATTCTTTCTCTACTTGACTCTTCTAATGGTTTGCTGTTTCCGCTGCAGTTGTTGATCTAAAACTTGTTGTCGATTATATTTTATCAGATTTTTCCCTGTTGAAGACTAACGATAATTTGTTGTATATTATCTTAGTCATAATATTCTTTACTGGGCTAGTTGAGCTCACCCTTTTCCTTTTTGTTCCATTTTTCTTCTCAGGAGGTGAGAACATAGCAGGATCTAGTCGGGGTATGGAGTGATGGTTCTAGAAAGATGTATTAGCAGTCCTCACTATTTCTGTAAAATAGTGTTTGAATAATTGTAATGAGGATTTATTTGAGTGTGGATATTGTCTAGAAGACAATATTTGTATTTAAACTCACAGTATATGTGTTGTCGTATTTTGCACGACAATTGTATTAATGAAGTTGTAGTTTTTTCTGTACCATGTATTTGGCGACTCAGAATGGGTGTTGTATACCTATTTTGGGGGCGTCACAGTTGGTATCAGAGCTTAGGGATATGATCCCTGGCTGAGATGTGAGACAAGAACTAGGAGGGGAGAGACGGGGAATTCCTTCGCTAGTATGACCTGACTAAGTTTATTTGGTGTTTATTTGGTCGGTCAGAGTATAGGGATAATATATGACATGACTATTAACCCTTGTTTTATGGCAGTATTTAAGAATGGCAGCTGAGAACGTTAATAATGGAGTAAATCAGACCGTGGAGACACCTTTGATCACTACCCAGGGGAACGTGCAACAGGAAGGCAATATTCCTCCTGTAAACAACGTTACCGAGCAAACGATGAATGATGGAATGTTTAGGAGCTTTTTGCAGTTCATGCAAAATCAGACGAGGGAGACTCGTGTGCAGAATACGGGTGGAAATGATAACAACGCGCGGTTTGTCACAGCTAAGCAGTTCAAAGAATTGGGACCACCAGAATTTAAGGGAAAGCCGGATCCGATCATGGCGGAAACGTGGGTCAAGCAAATTACCAAGATATTTGATGTCTTGGGATGCACGGAGGAACAGAAGGTTCCATTCGCCACATTTATGTTCCGCGGTGAGGCAGACTACTGGTGGGAGTCTGTGAAGCGTACCCAGCCTGACGCACTCAACATGTCCTGGGAAACATTTCAAAAACTGTTCAATGACAAGTACTTTCCTGAAAGTATTCGTCATATGAAGGAGGTTGAGTTTATTAGACTGGAACAAAACAACATGACGGTGTCCCAGTACGAGGCGAAGTTTGCAGAGTTATCCAGGTTTGCACCTCATTTGGTCGAAAATGAGGAACGAATGACGCGGATGTTTCTGAGAGGTTTAAAACCTGAGATTCGTCAATACCTTATCTCTCATAAATTTTCTCTGTATTCAGACGTTGTCAACAGGGCCCAATTATTAGAGAGAGATAATGAGTATACTCAACCGAGGGACCACAACCAGGGTCATACCGGTGACAGCAATCATCAGAGCGATGATAACCAACGAGGAGGGAAAAATACGAACAAAGGCGGTAACCACTCGGGTGGTCATCGTGGCCATGATAATAGGAGAGGTGAGTCAAGTGGAAATTTCAGAAAGAGGAGATTCAACAATGACGGGAAGACATCAGCACCAGCACCAGCACCAACAACAAATTTTAGGGGAGGAGAACGACCGCCAGTTAGATGTTACAAATGCGGGAAAGAGGGACATATCAGCCCAAACTGTCCACAACAATCCAAGGTGTGTTACAACTGTGGGAAGGAAGGCCACATCGCTCGAGATTGTACTATAGCGAAACCAAGTTCAGCGGGAGTGGTGATTCCAAGGGCTGTCCCGGATAAGGCGAAATCAGCGGTTCCTGGAAGAGCGTTTGTCGTAACTGGCCAAAACGTGAGAAACCCGAACGAGGTGATCACGGGTAAGCTAATCTTGAATTCTTGCGAAGTTTATACTTTACTAGATACCGGTTCTACCCATTCTTTTATCTCTCCTGCTTGTGCTCAACGTTTAAACTTGACTCCGGAGAAATTGGACTTTAACTTATCTGTTGAAACTCCGTTGGGTGAAACCTTCGTTACATCTACAGTTTATAAATCTTGCATGATCCAAGTTGGCACTATCACATTACCTGTTGATCTTATCTCTTTAAAGATACTTGCTTTTGATGTGATTTTAGGAATTGATTGGTTAACCACTCATCATGCTAAAATTGATTGTTTTCGTAAGGTTGTTAGTTTTCATATTCCTAACCAACCTGTCATACGAATTCAAACTACTAAACCACTAAAATCAGTCACTGTCATATCAAGCCACAAAGCTATTCGTTTATTGAAAAACGGATGTCAAGCTTTCTTAGCCCATGTTATGGATTTGAACAAAGACAAGTCAGATTTGAATAATATTTCTATTGTTAGAGAATTTCCCGATGTATTTCCTGAAGAACTTCCCGGTCTACCCCCGGAACGAGAAATTGAATTCTTTATTGACCTTGAACCCGGTACAAAGCCCATTTCTAAAACCCCATATCGAATGGCTCCTATTGAACTTCAGGAGTTAAAAGTCCAACTACAGGAGTTGTTGGACATCGGTTTTATTCGTCCTAGTACGTCTCCTTGGGGTGCTCCTGTTTTATTCGTAAAGAAGAAAGACGGGAGTATGCGACTTTGTATTGACTATCGAGAATTGAACCATGTCACCATCAAGAATAGGTATCCGCTACCTCGCATTGATGACCTGTTTGACCAGTTGCAAGGAGCACAATTCTTTTCAAAGATCGATCTTCGTTCTGGATATCATCAGCTGAAGATTAAAACTGAGGATATTCCAAAGACTGCCTTCAGAACTCGGTACGGGCATTATGAATTCTTAGTAATGTCTTTTGGATTGACTAATGCTCCTGCTGCCTTCATGGATATGATGAACCGTGTATTCAAAGAATATTTGGATCAGTTCGTTGTTGTCTTTATTGATGACATCCTCATCTATTCCAAAAGCCGTGAAGATCATGAGCGCCATTTGAAGCTGGTACTGCAAAGGCTTCGTGAAAACAAGCTATATGCCAAACTGAAGAAATGCGAGTTCTGGCTTGAGGAAGTAGCATTCCTTGGGCACGTGGTGTCAAAACATGGAGTATCTGTCGACCCGGCGAAGATTGAAGCCATACAAAGTTGGGAGCAACCGAAGTCGGTAACCGAAGTACGTAGCTTTCTGGGCTTAGCTGGTTATTATCGGAGATTTGTGGAAGGATTTTCTCGAATCGCTACTCCGTTAACTCAGCTGACTCGGAAAGATACAAAATTCGTATGGAGTGAGGAATGCGAGAAGAGTTTCCAAGAACTCAAGAGGAGACTCATTTCGGCACCTGTTCTGACAATACCATCTGGTTCGGATGGATTTGTTATCTACAGCGATGCTTCAGGCAAAGGGTTAGGATGTGTTCTCATGCAACATGGGAAAGTCATAGCCTATGCCTCACGACAACTCAAAGAATATGAGAGGAATTATCCTACTCATGATTTGGAGTTGGCAGCAGTCGTTTTTGCGTTGAAGATCTGGAGACACTACCTGTATGGGGAGAAAGTGGAGATCTATACAGATCATAAAAGCCTCAAATATTTCTTCACCCAAAAGGAACTCAACATGCGGCAACGACGTTGGCTTGAGCTGTTGAAAGATTACGATCATACCATCCAATACCATCCTGGAAAAGCAAACGTAGTAGCTGACGCATTGAGTAGAAGATCATATGCGGGTACGAGTGCAATGTTTTTAACACAAAGGCCCATTTTGTATGACTTGCAAAGGATGGAGATAGAGATGAAGGCTCCAAGTACCCACATGATGATATCAAATATACGAGTAGAACCGACTTTAATCGATAAAGTTAAAGCTGCTCAAGCTACGGATATAGAGCTGATGCGTATGAAGAAGAAAGTGCAAGAAGGTGCTATTCCAGAAGCAAGAATCGATGAAGAAGGAATACTTCGAGTCAACTCCAGACTTTGTGTTCCTAACGATTTTGACTTGAAGCATAGAATAATGATGGAGGCACACAACACACCGTTTGCAATCCATCCTGGGAGTACCAAAATGTATCACGATCTTCGACATACATTTTGGTGGAGCAATATGAAAAGAGAGATCGCGGAGTTTATCTCGAGGTGTTTAACTTGTCAACGTGTAAAGGCGGAGCATCAAGTGCCAAAGGGTCCATTGCAACCACTTGAGATCCCGAAATGGAAGTGGGAACACATTACTATGGATTTTGTTACAGGTCTTCCCAAGGTTTCTCAAGGCATAGATGCGATTTGGGTTATTGTTGATAGATTAACCAAGTCCGCTCATTTCTTGCCGATACGTGAGACTTATTCCCTTGAACGTCTTGCTAGTATGTACGTGAACGAGATTGTGAGATTGCATGGCATGCCAGTATCCATAGTTTCGGATCGTGACCCAAGATTCACTTCACGATTTTGGGTTAGCTTGCAGAAAGCTATGGGCACGGATTTACGATTCAGTTCAGCATACCATCCTCAAACGGACGGACAATCAGAGAGGACTATTCAAACTCTTGAAGATCTATTAAGACTTTGTGTCTTAGATCTCAAAGGGAGTTGGGATAAGTACCTACCATTGGTGGAATTCTCCTACAACAACAGTTATCAGGCGAGCATAGGTATGGCTCCATTTGAGGCGTTGTATGGAAGAAAATGTCGTTCTCCAGTATGCTGGGACGAGGTGGGTGAAGCAACATTGTTGGGACCAGAATTGGTACGCATTACTACAGAGAAGATCCAAACGATTCGACAACGTATACAAACGGCACAGGATCGACAAAAGAGTTATGCGGATCTTCATCGGAAGGACGTGGAATTTAATATTGGGGATCATGTATTGTTACGTGTTGCACCATGGAAGGGAGTTACAAGATTTGGGAAGAGAGGAAAGCTCAATCCAAGATTTGTTGGTCCATTTGAGATTCTTGAGCGAATAGGAAATGTGGCATATAGACTCGCATTACCTCCAAGCATGTCTCGTGTTCATAATGTTTTTCACATATCTATGCTTCGTAAATATGTTAAAGACCCGAACCACATTATTGAGTTAGAACCAGACGAGATAGCTGAAGATTTAACGTACGAGGAGGTACCTGTTAAGATCTTGGATAGGAAAGAGCATGTCCTACGCACGAAGGTTATACCACAAGTTAAGGTTTTGTGGAGAAACCATGCTATTGAAGAAATGACCTGGGAGTTGGAATCAGAAATGAAAGCGAGGTATCCTCACCTTTTTGAAACATCAGGTACGTACGTCAATTTCGAGGACGAAATTTCATAAGGAGGGGAGGTTGTAAGACCCCAACTTATTAATGAATAAAATCAAATTTTCTCTAAATATTATTGTGAATAATAAGGGGTTAATTTGATATAATACTTTGGTTATGGGTGAAATGTGCAAATTTTGCAAAATAAGCAAGTGGTTATAAAATATTTATTTTTGGTCGGTGAATATTCGGTTGGTCGTGGAATATTCTTGCTGTCGGGGAATATTCGTACGACGACGCAGCCTTGTGTGGGCCCCATAACGGAAAGCGATTGGATGAAGAAAACGACAAGTATAAGTTGTTGTTACCGTTAATACTGTTGGAATACCCGGTGGTTAAAATACAGTAGCACACGGTATTGCACCAATTATTGATTCTTACGTAAGAAGGCACTACTCAATAATTGTTACAGTAGTTATTATTCAATATTTTATTTTATTGATTCAATAATTGCTGCGTTGATATTTTATATTATTGTTGTTTCAATAATTGTTGCTGCACAGTATTTTCATTTATCAGATCAATAATTCATATTATTTGAATAATATTATTAGATAACATTATTGGCAATGTCTAGAAAGTTCTGTCTAAGGAGAGGTTTGGTCATCTAATTGCGCGCCAGTAAGGAGAAATCCTTATTGGAAAGCCCCCTCTTTCCTGGGAACGGCCTGGTTGTCATAAATGTGATTCTGTAATATTATTTGTGAATAATTAATTATTGATTCATATGATAAGGAAATATTTATTTTATGTGGATATAAATGAGGGATATATTTTTGTGGTTAAAAATGAAGGAGTTAATGTTGAGGTTTTTATCAGTATTTTTGTCGGAATGGAGGTATTAAAAATCAGGGTTTTTGAGATATTTTGCGGGGGTTATAATTTTTAATCCGACCGTTGGATCGTGGTAATTTTTGGATATGTTATACATATATAAGTTGAGTATATGTCCACAAATTTTGAACCGTTAAAAATGAACGTATGATTTATTATGAATTTTACAAGATGACTGGTTCAGAAATTGTTGAATTTTCGGAGTTTATCATTTTGATGGAAAATTCTAGAATTGGTGGGCCCCACTTGTGGTTGGTGAAGAAATGTGCTGAATTATATTTCAAATGTGGTAGGTGGGAATAGTAGCAGGTAAAGCCATCAGGTTGCAGGTCAAACCTACCAAAATTTTCCTATAAATAGAGGGCTAAGTTAGAATTGAAAATTACACCAGAAACAAGTTTTCTCTCTTTCTCTCTCTAGATTATTGAGTGTATTTTGTGAGTATTTAGATACTTTGAGAGTTTCTATTCATCAGAGCAAGTTTCTTTCAGCCTTATACCGGTATTCCGACCAGAAGTACTGATATTTTGAGGTAAGGGATATTATTTTCTTCTTAATGATATTATTTTCTTCAATATCATTATGCTGAAATATTGATATGAGTTTTTATCAAATTTGGAACTTTTTGTGTCGGGGGTTACTATTCACGTATACGGCACTATTCACGTATACGGCACTATTCACGAATACGGCACTATTCACCGAAAAATAAAATTTTCCCTTTTTGTCCAAGATGTCTATTATGGTTACTATCTTTGATTGTATCCATGTTTTGATCTTTATTTTTGAATTCTGCTTCACAATTGATTATTATGAAGTATTATTGATCTTGGATAAACTGTTATACGAATCCCTACTATTTGTCCTTCTGTCTCATTGGATTCGTTCTCTTTAAGATATTTTTCATCATCCTCAGTCCTAAATGATGATATTACTGAATATCTTTGGCCTGTAGTGCAAAGATGTATAATTACTTGATGAATATCTTTGGCCTGTAGTGCAAAGATGAACAGGTGTTGAGATGAACATGACCGACAGGTGATACAAATGAATATCTTTGGCCTGTAGTGCAAAGATGAATATTTGGTTAAAGATGATTATTAATTGATGTTACAGGGATAAAATATTGATGATGGACTTTTAAATCTTAGAAGATAGTAGAATTCTTTCTCTACTTGACTCTTCTAATGGTTTGCTGTTTCCGCTGCAGTTGTTGATCTAAAACTTGTTGTCGATTATATTTTATCAGATTTTTCCCTGTTGAAGACTAACGATAATTTGTTGTATATTATCTTAGTCATAATATTCTTTACTGGGCTAGTTGAGCTCACCCTTTTCCTTTTTGTTCCATTTTTCTTCTCAGGAGGTGAGAACATAGCAGGATCTAGTCGGGGTATGGAGTGATGGTTCTAGAAAGATGTATTAGCAGTCCTCACTATTTCTGTAAAATAGTGTTTGAATAATTGTAATGAGGATTTATTTGAGTGTGGATATTGTCTAGAAGACAATATTTGTATTTAAACTCACAGTATGTGTTGTCGTATTTTGCACGACAATTGTATTATTGAAGTTGTAGTTATTTCTGTACCATGTATTTGGCGACTCAGAATGGGTGTTGGATTGGACCTATTTTGGGGGCGTCACAATATTCATCAACAGACCATCTTTGCACTACAGGCCAAAGATATTCATCTACAATTCATCTTTGCACTACAGGCCAAAGATATTCCTCAACAATTCATCTTTGCACTACAGGCCAAAGATATTCCTCAACAGTTCATATTTGCACTACAGACCAAATATATTCATCAACAGTTCATATTTGCACTACATGCCAAATATATTAATATCTCAAAGAATATATAATCATTTCAGAATTTATATAAACAATAATTATAACCATGTTGATCATTTCACCTTTGCACTTAAGCTAAAGAAATTCAATTATAAATTCAATGGTCATGATCATACCAGTCAACAATTCAACTTTGCACTACTGGCCAAAAAGAACCCATAGTCATGATCATACCAATAATCTACCCATCTTTACACTCAAGTCAAAGAGAAATATCATCATTAGGGTTATAAAAATGTTATATATGATAATAAAAATAATATGATCAACATATAGATTTATTCTCTAGAGTAATATTCATGAATCAACTATAATTTGGTTAGAAAAAAAAATCAATTTTTGTCATGAATAGTAATCGTGAATAGTAACTCGTGAATAGTAACTCGTGAATAGTAACTCCGACATGAAAAAGGTAGAAATTCCACAATAATATACATACCAATATTTCGGTATAATGATATTGAAAGAATAATATTTCTTAAGCTTATAAACAATTTATTTTAATTGTTTACACTTTACTAAATAATACATTTAATCATCCTAAAATGCCAAACTCATAAGATTTCGTTACCAATAACCAAAACCCTCATCAAAAATCTGCATATACCTCATATAGGATTCTCAAGCCATAAAATCCTATTTTCCAATTTTCTTACTTCACATAACATATTTGATTCATTTTCTTATAACTAGTCTGTTTTCATGAAAAATACCAAATCAGTTCAAAAAATATTTCTTTTCTGGAATTTAGCAGAATATAGTCCCACATTGAACATATATTTTTCTCAGAATTTTTAAAACTCATTTACTATTTTTCATATGGCCAAAATCGCCGAATATTTAGACATTTATCATAAATTATACTTTTATCCAAAAATTTTGAAATTCACAGAGTACACTGATATTATATAGATATACTTCCAATAAAAATTTTATCAATTTTGGAGTTAACCACAAGGAATTATAAGCGGTTATTTTTAAAATAGTTTTTTCCCGTAAAATTCATAACTCTTAATCTACACATCCAAAAATCACCATTTGTGGACACAATTAATAAAACTCATCAAAATATCATTTCAAATTTTTCCAGAATTTTCTGAAGGTCAGAAAAATTACGAAACTGAAAAACATAACAACCCTTAAAATCCCTTACTATCCCTTACCTCAAAAGAGCAACACTTCTGACTGAATATCGGTTATGACGCTGAAAGAAACTTGCATTGATGAATATCAACTTACCAAGTATCTAAATACTCACAAAATACACTCAATAATCTAGAGAGAGAAAGAGAGAAAACTTGTTTCTGGTGTGATTTTCAATTCTAACTTAGCCATTTATTTATAGGAAAATGTTAGCACGCCGAAGCAGACTTAACCTGCAACCTGATGGCTTTACCTACTACTATTCTCACCCACCACATTTGAATAAAAATCTCAGCATATTTCTTCACCAACCAAGAGTGGGGCCCACCAATTCTAGAATTTTCCACCAAAATGATTAACTCCAAAAATTCAACAATTTTTAAACCAGTCATCTCGTAAAATTCATAATAAAATATACGTTCATTTTTAACGGTTCAAAATTTGTGGACATATACTCAACTTATATATGTATAACATATCCAAAAATCACAACGATCTAACGGTCATATTAAAAATTATAACCCCCGCAAAATATCTCAAAGACTCTAATTTTTAATACCTCCATTCCGACAAAAATACTGATAAAAACCTCAACATTAACTCCTTCATTTTTAACCACAAAAATATATCCCTCATTTATATCCACATAAAATAAATATTTCCTTATCATATGAATCAATAATTAATTATTCACAAATAATATTACAGAGTCACAATTATGACAACCAGACCGTTCCCAGGAAAGAGGGGACTTTCCAATAAGGATTTCTCCTTACTAGCGCGCAATTAGATGACCAAACCTCTCTTTAGACAGAACTTTCTAGACATTACCAATAATGCTATCTAATAATATTATTTAAATAATATGAATTATTGATCTGATAATGGAAAATACTGTGCAGTAACAATTATTGAAACAACAATAATATAAAATATCAACGCAGCAATTATTGAATCAATAAAATAAAATATTGAACAGTAACTACTGTAACAATTATTGAGTAGTGCCTTCTTACGTAAGAATTAATAATTAAAAAAATACTGTGCAATACCGTGTGCTACTGTGCAACTACGCGTATTACTATATTTTAACCACCAGGTATTCTAACAGTGTTAACGGTAACAACTACGCCGTTATTTATAAAAACTTAAATTTGTCATTTTTTTCATCTGATAGTTATTCTGTTATGGGGCCCACAACTGGCTACGCCGTCGTACAAATATTCCCCGACAGAAAGAAAATTCCACGACCAAACGAATATTCCCCGACAACAATGAGTATTTTATAACCACTTGCGTATTTTGAAAAATTTTATATATTACCCTTAACTTTAACTTTTTATCAATTTAACCATTTACTAAATAGAAAAATTGAATACTTTTATTTCATAAAATTTGGGGTCTTACAGCTGGTGTCGTTTTGGCCATTCGATTAATTTTTTGCATTACAGGTTCAAAAGTTTGCTTATTTGTAGTATTTTTTTTTTCTGAAATGCATTAATATGTATAGTGATTTAATATGTTAATTTTGGGTACTGAAATTGTGCAATTTGTATAATATTGGTTTGATTTTGGCCTAATTGAGCATATATATATATATATATATATATATATATATATATATATATATATATTGAATTAGGGATGAACATTGGTTTTTATTCATGATTGTGGTTTGAGCAGTTATTCATTTTGATTATTGACATATATTGAATTGGGGATGAACATTGGTTTTACTAGTTTGAGCAGTTATAGATTAAATATGTTTTTTATATAAATGATTAGGGCTGAGCATAATTTTGTTGTTTTTTGTTTTCTTGATATGAATTATTGTTATATGTTGGATCAATCACAGTCATATGAATTACTGGAGATTTTGATGATATATATTTGTAAGGTGTAATTCATTCTGATTATAATGAATTTGAATTTGTTTAGTGGTATTCAGTATATTGTTTATGTTGGTGAGAGATAAATAGTATGATATGTGATATTTCTGACGAAATTCCTGACGGAATTTCTGTCAAAATTATTCAATTGCAAAATCTGTGGGCCCTACTTTGTACTATTTATGAATTTTAATTCGTTTCCAATATTAAAATGAACTAAGTAGCATTTACTTAGTTTCAAACTACTAAAAAAATAATGGGTATATTATTACATAAACTAAATTTAATTAATATTTTGTATTATAAGATAATATAAATTAATAAAATCAAATAAAATAAATTAATTTAATTTACTGTAATTAAATTAAATAATATAATATATAATATATAGTAATATAAAACAATCAAATAAATTAAATTAAAATAATTTAGTTTAACTTAAATAAATTGCAAATAAAATAATATAATATAAAATAAAGTATACTAATACAAAAAATAATAATTTCAAATAAAATAAATTGAAATAAATTACAATACAATAAAATAAAATATTATTTATAAAATAAAATAAACAAAACAACATAAAATAAAAATAAAACAAAAAAAATAAAAAAACTTACATTAAAATAAAATAAATAATTGAAATAAAATATAACAAAACAAAATATATATATATATATATATAATATAAAATAAAAATAAATAAATAAATAAATAAATAAAAATAAAATAAAATAAAAATAAAATAAATACTAAGTAGGATTTGCGTAGTGTTCCACAACTAAATTAAACTGAATATGTTTAACACATGTAAATACTTATGACCTTTACTAAACTAAGTACTATTTGCTTAGTTTTCCACAGCTAAAGTAAACTAAATATACTTGACACATGTAGTAAACTTATTGGGAGCTTTAGTAAACTAAGTAGCTTGAGTAAAATTGAGTAGCATTTGTTTAGTTTTTCACAGTTAAATCAAATTGAATATGCTTGACAAATCATGTAGTATATGTATGAGTTTTAGTAAACTAAGTAGGATTTACTTAGTTTTTCACAATTACAGTAAACTACAAATATATTTGTGCATGTAGTATTAATAGGAGTTAAGAAACCCGTTTGACATTCACTCATTAAGAGTGAATGTCGAATAGTTTCCAGTTTGGGACTGTTACTGGATGTTGTCTCTCAATTAGGTCGGTGCCAATTCACATGATACATTTTTATAAACTTTTGAGGATTTTTCAGTTGGTATCTCTACATGTTCTCCGAGTGCATACTTAGACTAAGTTGTCTTGGTCTATTTTGTGTACTTGGAGACCATAGAGAGGTGCTGCTGAAATTTTCATAAAATAGAAGAAACGTGCTCAAGATTGACACTAGTGAGGAGACACATCCAGGAACGGGATAGAAGTCTAACCCCTGTAGAGCGAAGATATATACTAGGAAAAATAAATTCATGCATGGACCAAATAAAGATGTCAGCCAACCGGAGTTAGATGTACCGTAGGATACAGCTTGATGTGAAGGGATTAGTTGATGCGTACCATGATGGGTGGTCAATTTTATGAACAAAGCAATAGAATATGTTGATGATTCGAACAGAAAGATGAGATGCCCATGTCTCGAGTGTAAAAACATTATCTGGAAGACTACCGACGAAATTAAATTTGACTTATATTCACGTAGGTTTGTGAATGGGTATTCGGTATGGATTCATCACAGGGAATCAGCTGAGTTGAGAGAACTGACAGACAGTACTGTAGACCAACCAGTTCACGAGGATTCACAATTGGATAATTATGATGTCGTGTAGATGTTGGTTGATGCGTATGGCCCTACCAATATTGACTGGGTTGAGATTGAGCATGGGTCAAGCAGTGCTCAACAAAAGCAAAATGATTCAACTGTTGCCTTCTACAAGATGATATTTCAATCGGGGGTCCCATTATATCCTAGAAATGAGAAGCACACCAGGATATCTGCAGTGACAAAGCTCTTACACTTCAAGAATGAGCATGATTGTAGTGAGAGAGGATTCAATGATTTTTTTGCTATTATCAGCGAGTTCTTACCTAGGAATAATACTATGCCTGCGAGTTCCTATGAAGTGAAGAAGATTGTTAAGGGGTTGAATCTCGGGTATGAAAAGATCAATGCTTGTGAGCATGATTGCATGTTATACTATGAGGAGGATAAAGATAAGGTGTGGTGTGATATCTGCAACTTGCCTCGGTACAAGACGACAAAACGTGGGGGGGAGGAGAAACATGTTCCAAAGAAGATCTTACGGTACTTTCATCTTACATCAAGATTGCAGTGGCTATTCATGTCTTCGCACACTGCTGAGTATATGAGGTGGCATAGAACAAGGGATGTCGTGCCTGGTTAGTTAACTCACCCAGTAAATGTAGATGAATGGAAGAATTTTGATGCCAATTTTCCAGAATTTGCCGACAAAGTTAGGAATGACAGGTTTGACATGACTACAGATGACTTTTGTCCATTTAATAATTTTAGTCAGCCCTACTCTGTTTGGCCAGTGATTATGGTAGCTTACAATCTTCCATCGTTAATGCATGAGGGATCCGTATCTTTTCTTAACTTTACTCATATCGGGGGAAAAGAGTCCTACAAAAGATATCAACGTGTACCTTAGGCCGTTAGTCAATGAACTTAAGATGTTGTGGGAAACAGGTGTTCAAACTTTTGATAAATTTGTCGGACATAATTTTGTGATGAAGGTAGCCTGGTTGTGGACTATCACTGACTTTCTGGCACTTAGGATGATCAATGGTTGGTCGACTCATGGGAAGTTGTCATGTCCAGTCTGTATGGGGGATATGCAAGGCACACAACTACGTCATGGGAGGAAAACTAGTTTCTTTGGAACTGCTCATAGATTCTTGTCTGTTGAGCACAATTATAGAAAAATGTCTACACAGTTCAACAAAAAGACAGAGAAGAAGGGGGTTATTGGTCGCTTGTCAGGCATCGAGGTATTGGGCTGGCTAAATGATCTGACATTTCCACCACCTAGGAAGGAGCATAGTAAGTTGAGAGCAATAGGGTAAGGGAAAACTCATAACTGGACACACTTGCCCATTTGGTTTGAGTTGTCATACTGGGTCACACTAGCACTTCGTCATTGTATAGATTTCATGCATATAGAAAAGAATGTATTCGAGAACTTGTTTTACATTGTGCTAGATACGAGTTGTAAAAAAAAAGAAAATGATAAAACACATAAAGACTTGGAGGAAATGAACATTAGGCAGGAATTGTTTTACCAAGTAACAGGTTGAAGACATTTGCAAGTGGCTTAGTGCATTGAAGCTTCCAGATGGATATACTTCTAACATATCTCGTTGTAGTAAGGTTGAGTAGTTGAAAATTACTAGGTTCAAATATCATGATTGCCATGTATTCATTCAGAAGTTGATGCCAATTGCATTTCGTGAGATGTTACTGAGTAATATTATTAATATCTTTATTGCACTTTCAGATTTTTTTCAGGATATTTTCTCAACGTTATAATGTACAGTGATGTGGAGCAAATGGAGAAAAACATAGTGTTAACAATGTGCAAGCTCGAAATAATCTTACCGCCGGGCTTCTTTGACTCGATGGAGCATTTGCCTATTCATCTGCCATATGAACTTAAGCTTGGAGGACCGGTGCAATATTGATAGATGTATCCTTTTGAAAGGTAATATCACCTACATTGTAAGACCCCAACTTATTAATGAATAAAATCAAATTTTCTCTAAATATTATTGTGAATAATAAGGTGTTAATTTGATATAATACTTTGGTTATGGGTGAAATGTGCAAATTTTGTAAAATAAACAAGTGGTTATAAAATATTCATTTTGTCAGGGAATATTCGTTTGGTCGTGGAATATTCTTTCTGTCGGGGAATATTCGTACGACGGCGCAGCAATTTGTGGACCCCATAACGGAAAATGATTGGATGAAGATAACGACAAAAATTGAGTTTTATAAATAACGGCGTAGTTGTTACCGTTAACACTGTTGGAATACCCGGTGGTTAAAATACAGTAATACGTGTGGTTGCACAGTAGCACACGGATTGCACAGTATTTTTGAATTATTAATTCTTACGAAGGAAGGCACTACTCAATAATTATTACAGTAGTTACTGTTTAATATTTTATTTTGTTGATTCAATAATTGCTGCATTGATATCTTATATTATTGTTGTTTCAATAATTGTCACTGCACAGTATTTCCCATTATCAGATCAATAATTCATATTATTTGAATAATATTATTGGATAACATTATTGGTAATGTCTAGAAAGTTCTGTCAAAGGAGAGGTTTGGTCATCTAATTGCGCCCCAGTAAGGAGAAATTCTTATTGGAAAGCCCCCTCTTTCCTAGGAATGGCCTGGTTGTCATAAATGTGATTCTGTAATATTATTTGTGAATAATTAATTATTGATTCATATGATAAGGAAATATTTATTTTATGTGGATATAAATGAGGGATATATTTTTGTGGTTAAAAATGAAGGAGTTAATGTTGAGGTTTTTATCAGTATTTTTATCGGAATGGAGGTATTAAAAATCAAGATTTTTGAGATATTTTGCGGGGTTTATAATTTTTAATCCGACCGTTGGATCGTGGTAATTTTTGGATATGTTATACATATATATGTTGAGTATACGTCCATAAATTTTGAACCGTTAAAAATGAACGTATGATTTATTATGAATTTTACGAGATGAGTGGTTAAGAAATTGTTGAATTTTCGGAGTTTATCATTTTGGTGGAAAATTCTAGAATTGGTGGGCCCCACTCTTTGTTGGTGAAGAAATGTGTTGAGATTTTTATTCAAATGTGGTAGGCTTGAATAGTAGCAGGTAAAGCCATCAGGTTGCAGGTTAAGTCTGCTTTGGCGTGCTAACATTTTCCTATAAATAGAGGGCTAAGTTAGAATTGAAAATCACACCAGAAACAAGTTTTCTCTCTTTCTCTCTCTAGATTATTGAGTGTATTTTGTGAGTATTTAGATACTTTGAGAGTTTCTATTCATCAGAGCAAGTTTCTTTCAGCCTTATACCGGTATTCCGACCAGAAGTACTGATATTTTGAGGTAAGGGATATTATCTTCTTTTTAAATGATATTTTCTTCAATATCATTATGCCGAAATATTGATATGAACTTTTTATCAAATTTGAAATTTTTTATGTCGGGGTTACTATTCACGTATACGTTACTATTCATGTATACGACACTATTCACGAATACGACACTATTCACCGAAAAATAAAATTTTCCCTTTTTGTCCAAGATATCTATTATGGTTACTATCTTTGATTGTATCTATGTTTTGATCTTCATTTTTGAATTCTGCTTCACAATTAATTATTATGAAGTGTTATTGATCTTGGATAAACTGTTATACGAATCCCTACTATTTGTCCTCCTGTCTCACTAGATTCATTTTTTTAAAGATATTTTTCATCATCCTCAGTCCTAAATGATGATATTACTGAATATCTTTGGCATGTATTGCAAAGATGTATGATTACCTGATGAATATCTTTGGCCTGTAGTGCAAAGATGAACAGGTGTTGAGATGAACATGACCGACTGGTGATACAAACGAATATCTTTAGCCTGTAGTGCAAAGATGAATATTTGGTTAAAGATGATTATTAATTGATGTTACAAGGATAAAATATTGATGATGGACTTTTAAATCTTAGAAGATAGTAGAATTCATTCTCTACTTGACTCTTCTAATGGTTTGCTGTTTCCGCTGCAGTTGTTGATCTAAAACTTGTTGTCGATTATATTCTATCAGATTTTTCCCTGTTGAATACTAATGATAATTTTTTGTATATTATCTTAGTCATAATATTCTTTACTGGGCTAGTTGAGCTCATCCTTTTCCTTTTTGTTTCATTTTTCTTCTCAGGAGGTGAGAACATAGCAGGATCTAGTCGGGGTATGGAGTGATGGTTCTAGAAAGATGTTTTAGCAGTCCTCACTATTTCTATAAAATAGTATTTGAATAATTGTAATGAGGACTTATTTGAGTATGGATATTGTCTAGAAGACAATATTTGTATTTAAACTCACAGTATGTGTTGTCGTATTTTGCACGATAATTGTATTATTGAAGTTGTAGTTTGTTTTTTGTACCATGTATTTGGCGACTCAGAATGGGTGTTGTATACCTATTTTGGGGGCGTCACATACATTGTGCAATATTCATGATCTTTATAATTAATTTAGTCGATACCATCTTATTTCAGGTTTATGCGTCGATTAAAAGCAAAAAGTGAAAAACAAATCTCGTGTAAAAGGTTCTATTGTTGAACGCTATATGGACGAAGAGTTTGTCAACTTTAGCTCCTTGTACTTTAACGATGTAGTCTCAACGAAGCACAACCGTTTAAGTTGGAATGAGGTCGTTTATCCCAAATCTCGTGCTGATGACTTGGTTGTATTCATTTATCCGACTAAACCATTTGGACATGATACGAAGACTTACCTAACCGATAAAGATTTGAATATTGTATCTACATATGTGCTTCTAAATATGCCTGAAGTATCGTCGTACATCAAGTATGTATTATTATGTGTGGAAGCTTTAATATCTACCCTTAATTAGCAATTAAATAATATATTATTATTGCATGCAGTTCATTCGAAGCGGAAGCGCATGCTTCTAACCCGGGACTAACTACAACACAGTTGGAAGTATTCACTAATGAAAATTTCTAACAGTGGTTTAAGAGAAGGGTTGAATAAGAAAACGCTTTTGAGCTTTTTAGAGATGTCATTTTAGGCCTGTACAAACTTATTAGTTCATTTCTAGGCTGCATCGTTAATGAGTATAGATTCAAGGTTGATGACTTGAATGAACTGACATCAGTCAACTCACTACAAGGAAATGTCCATCAGCGACCAAAAGTTTCTACGACTGCCATATTCGGTCGCTAATAATAGAATTAACGACCGCTATTAGCGACGGGTATCCAAACTAGTCGTTATTTGATATTTGCGACCATCATGTCGTCGCTACATTGTCTCTAATTTGAATTTGCCGCCTTTAATTTTGGCGTAAGTGCTGGCGAGGAAAACAAACAAACATTTGTGACCGCCTGCGGTCGCTTATTACGGTCGCAGATCGTTTTGACTTTCTCAGTATTCTGACCGTCAAGTCAATTAAAATTAGCGATCGGAGGCAGTCGCACAACGCGTTCGCTGATCATTTTAAAATAGATCAGCTCCTGGATCATCTGCCAGAAGGAGAAATAAAGAAAAAGAAGAAGAGAGAAAGAGAGAAAAAGGAGAAGCCGCCCGCCGCTCGCCGTCGCCACCGATCGCCGCTTGCCGCCTGTCGTACGCCATCGTCGCCGCCACCGCCATATATGTAGGTATTCAACCTATCTCTTTCATCTATATATAGTGTTCAATTTGGGTTTGGTTTGGAATTATATATATTGCATACTTATGTGTTTATATGAGTTTGATTTGACTATTTAGTTTGAATTTATGTTAGATTTATGAAATGGCAGCAAGCATGTTGATTATATAATAACAGTGTGATATTTAGTTTCAATTGGGCTTTGTTTTGTGCAATTTCAGGGCATGCATGTTCATAATTTGATATTGAGGCTTATGTTAGTGTATTGAATGAGATAATTGCTTCAATTTGAGTTTTTTTTCCAGTGTATAAATTTATGGTATAATTTATAAGTTGTTTATAGTGGTTAGACATAAATTATAATTAAAATAATCTAATGTCCATTATTATATAATATTACTAAAATACATTGATTAAATATTAAACTAAATTAAATTAAATATAATAACATATAAATAAAATAAATAATATAACAAAAAATAATACAAAGTAAAGTAAAGAAAATAAAAAATAAATTTCCTTAGTTTACTTAATCTTCCCCTACTAAAATCAAATATGTAGCATTTACTTAGTTTTCATTACTAAATTTATGTCAACTAAGTAGTATTTACTAATTAGTTAATATTACTTAGTTTCCCAATACTAATTAAAATAAATTAAAATAAATTAAGTAGCATTAATTTACTTAGTTTTACACTACTAAATAAAAATAAAGTAATATAATAACATAAATTTATATTACTTTTTATAATATATAAGATAATATAATTTAAAAATAAAATAATATATCATAACATAACATGACATAACATAAAATGAAATAAATTCATTAACTTAATTACGTTCCTTAAATTTATTAATTTAAATAATATAATATAATATAATATAATATAATATAATATAATATAATATAATATAATACAAAATAAATAAATAATTTTTTTAAAAAATAGAATGAAAATGATTTAATTAAAATAAATAAAAGAGAGAACATACTCTATTAATAACTCAACTGCAACATCCTTAAGGCCGGCTTTTTTTGAAGGCATTTTTTGTAACCAAATGTAAGTATTTTCTTGGCAAATAATTTATATCACAACCTCTATCATAAAATTATATTATGGATCTGCGATCAACCATCCTCGTTTTCAATTTGAATCCACAAAGCAGTATCCTCGAAATATATACACAAATTGGAGAAAGATGAAAGTGTGCACTTACTGAAAGATAACTTGTCAAAATTAGATGAAAACTTCATATTATAATGTAAAACAAATATCTTAATGATCGTCCATGAGTAATAACTACTGGGAGAAGAGTCAAGGACTTCCTTGTATGCAGGATTCGACATAGCAGTTGTAGCTAATACTCTAGCTGGTTCCTCGGCATAAATAAAAAAGTATGGGTCGTAGTTCCTGTTTGTGTCCCATACTCGAATTGAATATTTGAATTACTGCAACCGTTCATTACTGTTCCATCTCATAACATATCTAGGTAATCCCGAAGGAGGGCCATTAAGTTGTTGAATAAAGTTCCAGGTTCAGTAAACCCTCTAGATGAACGAGTGACTACTTCTCTTTTAAGAGTGAATCATCGACTGATATGGGTCCAATCCATGAAATAGACAGATTTTCACCACTCCGAATTCTTCAGATGGGTAGTTCTCATAGAAGAGTCGCTTCACTTTTTTAAGGTCGAGCTGCACAGATTCAGACATTTTTCGAACTCTAGTTTTTCTGTAGATCTTAGAAAGTTTCTTTGGAGAAACTGATGACAAGCCATTAGGAGGGAACCACACAAAGCTAGTATATAATTACATTGTTTGGGGGGGGGGGGCGGAGTGGCAGTGTATACATAATCAGTAAATATTATTTTTGGGTTTGGGGGTGGGGTGTATATATAATGAGTAAATATTTTTTTATGTATAAACAAGTTTAAAATATGTTATTATTGGTAAGGGTATAATAGTCCAAACGATATTTTTTAATCCAATACTTTAATTAATCCTAAAAAAACATACATAACATGAGATTATTTTAAGTTATCTAATTAATAATTTCATAAAAAACAAACACGTGATTAGGACTATTTAATCCTAGGATTAATAGTCTTGGGATTATAATCTCGGGATTATAATACTTGCAAACAAACTTGGCCTTGAGCTATATTTGTTTGCAAGGAATATAATCTATGAGATTATAATCCCAAGACTATTAATCCTAGGATTATAATCCCGGGATTATAAGTCTAATTCAAAGACTATTAAGCCATTTTATAATCTCCCAGACTAATAGTCTCAAGTCCAAATTTGAAAACAAACAAGATACTTGGGATTAATAGTTATATTTCAAGTATAATTCTTGCAAACATATATAGCTTTGAGATTAATATTCATATCCCAAGTATAATCTTTGCAAACAAACATAGCCTTTAAGAATTATAATCCATGAGATTATAATTCTAAGATGAATCCTAGGATTATAATTCCCGGAATTATAATTATAATCTCAAGATTATTAAGTCATTTTATAATTCCTAGACTAATAATAGTCTCAAGTCTAAATTTGAAAACAAACAAGACACTTGGGCTATGTTTATTTGTAATGATTATAATCTCAGGATTATAATTATAATCCTAAAAGTATTAAATTATTTTATAATTCCTAAACTAATAATCCCAAGTCTAAATTTAAAAACAAACAAGTGGGATTAATAGTCACATCCAAAGTATAATTTTTGTAAACAAACATAGCCTTGGGATTAATATTCTTATCTCAAGTATAATTCTTACAAACAAACATAGCCTTTAAGAATTAAACTTTAAGACAAGTGATATTAACCAGACAAAAATGATTGGCAAAAGGCAAATTCTATTTTTTTTTTGTCTATTATACATCTCTTTACTCTTTTAAGATTAATCGTATCAACGGGTTTGTGTGGAGATGGATTTGCTACCTTGGATGAGATTGTCCCCCTTAAGCTTTTTGAAATTTGTTTTTGGATTTCATCATTCAGAATTTCTTGAAGCCTAATTGTTATTTCCAGAAAGGCACAAAGATATTTAGAATATATGGGGGTTGAATAAATTTTTTAAATTTTCTTTTTAAAGAGACGTTACTAAATCATTTAAGCGACTTAATTGAATTATCAAGCACAACGGAATTGTATTATTAAAAACCCTTCAAAAATTATCAGAAAACACACAGTTCAAAATGTAGAAATAAGTTACAATTATAAAAGCATAGAGTGACAAAATATGAAATGCAAAAAGTTAAGAACACAAGATTTTTAAGAGGTTCAAAGTACAAAACTCTCATAATCCTCTCTTCCAGTACACGGGTAGGGATATTCCACTAAGTAGGGTAATCACCAATTGAATACAGTTCACTAAGAACTTGTACACAAATGATTCACAAAAAATCTTTTAAGTCATATAGACTTGGGTTACAAGGGATCACTTAGATCTAACTAATCACTAAGAGAATTTGTTTGTTTTGAGTTGCTGCTAAGTTGCTTTAAAGTTTTTCTTCAAATGACTTAGCAGCAAAATGTGTTTCTTGGAATCGTATTGTTAAACTTGTATGAACTTAGAGTTTCAGCACTTGGACTTGATCGATTTGTTAATGTTGTATCTTGGTTCTTGAAAATGTTGTCCTTATATAGAGTTCTTATAGGGATCTTCCCGTTGGAAAGTTAATGTTGCTCAATTTTGATTTGAACACTTGTCATTTTTCAATTATTTGATTTCAAATTGATGCCTGATTGGACCACTTCATATCGTTTTCTTCAATACTATGAAAAGTGCAGTAGCAGTCATGTGTCCTTTGACTCTGCTAAAATAGTTGTTAGATAGATGCTTTGTCGATTTATCCTTAGCACAAAAACATCTGAGGATAACCTCGGAGGGTCAGATGTTAAGGTTGATGAATATTATCATATCATGCCACTGACTTGTCAGACGACTACTGTGATACCCCCAAAATATGTATACAACACCCATTCTGAGTCGCCAAATACATGGTACAAAAAGCAAACTACAACTTCAATAATACAATTGTCGTGCAAAATACGACAACACATACTGTGAGTTTAAATACAATTATTGTAAGACCCCGAATTTTATGAAATAAAAGTATGCAATTTTTCTTATAATTACTATTCATTAAATAGTTAAATTGATAAAAGTTTAAAGTTATGGGTGAAATATGAATTTTTTTTTTAAAAATAAGCAAGTGGTTATAAAATAATCATTGTTGTCGGGGAATATTCGTTTGGTCGTGGAATATTCTTTCTGTCGGAGAATATTCGTACGACGGCGCAGCTATTTGTGGGCCCCATAACAAATAACTGTCGGGTGAAGGAAAACGACAAATTTGAGTTTTTACAAATAACGGCGTAGTTGTTACCGTTAACACTGTTGTAATACCCGGTGGTTAAAATACAGTAATACTCGTTATTTTTGAATTGGTGGGCCCCACTTGTGGTTGGTGAAGAAATGTACTGAATTATATTTCAAATGTGGTGGGTGGGAATAGTAGCAGGTAAAGCCATCAGGTTGCAGGTCAAACCTACCAAAATTTTCCTATAAATAGAGGGCTAAGTTAGAATTGAAAATCACACCAGAAACATAAGTTTTCTCTCTTTCTCTCTCTAGATTATTGAGTGTATTTTGTGAGTATTTAGATACTCTGTGAGTTTCTATTCATCAGTGCAAGTTTCCTTCAGCCTTATACCGATCAGAAGTACTGCTCTTTTGAGGTAAGGGATAGTAAGGGATATTAAGGGATTTTAAGGGTTGTTATGATTTTCAGTTTCGTAATTTTTCTGATCTTCAAAAATTCTGGAAAAATTTGAAATGATATTTTGATGAGTTTTCTTGATTGTGTCCAAAAATGGTGATTTTTGGATGTATAGATTGAGAGTTATGAATTTTATGAAAAAAGACTATTTTAAAAGTAACAGCTTATAATTCCTTGTGGTTAACTCCAAAATTGATGAAATTTTTATTGGGAGTACATGTATATGATAGAAGTATACTCTGTAAATTTCAGAATTTTTAGACAAAAGTACAATTTTTGATAAATGTCTAAATATTCGGCTATTTTGGCCATATGAAAAATAGTAAATGACTTTTAAAAATTCTGAGAAAAATATATGTTCACTATGGGACTATATTATGCTAAATTCCAGAAAAAGAAATATTTTTGGAACTGATTTGGTATTTTTCATGAAAATAGTCTAGTTATGAGTAGATGAATTAAATATGTTTTGTGAAGTAAGAAAATTAGAAAATAGGATTTTATGACTTGAGAATCCTATATGAGGTATATGCAGATTTTTTATGAGGGCTTTGATTATTGATGATGAAATTGTAAGAGTTGACATTTTATGATGATTAAATGCATTAATTAGTAAAGTGTAAATAATTAAAATAAATTGTTTATAAATTTATGAAATGTTATTCTTTCAATATCATTATACCGAAATATTGGTATGTATTTTATTGTGGAATTTCTATCTTTTGTGTCGGGGTTACTATTTATGAGTTACTATTCACGATTTACTATTCATGAGTTACGAATATTACTCTTGAGATTAAAACTATATGTTGATCATATTATTTTTATCATCATATATAATATTTTTATAACCCTGATGTTGAAATTCTCTTTCACTGGAGTGTAAAGATGGGTAGATTATTGGTATGATAATGACTAGGGTTCTCTTTGGCCTGTAGTGCAAAGTTGAATTGTGACTGATATGATCATGACCATTGAATTTATAATTGAATATCTTAAGCTTAAGTGCAAAGGTGAATTGATCAACATGGTTATAATTATTGTTTATATAAATTCTGAAATGATTATATATTTCTTTGAGATATGAATATATTTGGCCTGTAGTGCAAATATGAATTGTTGATGAATATCTTTGACATGTAGTGCAAAGATGGCCTGTTGATGAATATCGTTGGCCTGTAGTGCAAAGATGAACTGTTGTTGAATATCTTTGGCCCGTAGTGCAAAGATGGTTTGTTGATGAATATCTTTGGCCTGTAGTGCAAAGATGAACTGTTGTTGAATATCTTTGGCCCGTAGTGCAAAGATGGTTTGTTGATGAATATCTTTGGCCCGTAGTGCAAAGATGGATTTGTTAGTATGATTATATAACAGGAACTGTGATTTGGTATAACCATGATCTTTGATGTTTCAGGTAAAGACAGGTGATGAAAATATTCTTCGTCCTGGGTGCGAAGAAAAATTTATAGTCACAATTATGATTATGAGTTATTCATATGATTGTGGAAAGGAACTGTTGAGTGATGTTACATGGATAAAATATTGTTGGTAGATTTTTAACATGGAGAAGATAATAGACTTTATAGTCTATTTGACTCTTCTAATGGATTGCTCGTTCCGCTGCAACTATGGTTGAAATTTTTATCATTTACCATATGTTCTAAATCTCTGATTTATTGTTGATGAAGGCTATTGATAATTGAATTATCTTTAGTCATGATATTCTTTACTGAGCTAGTTGTGCTCACCCTTTTGCTTCACAATTCCTTTCAGGTAATAAGAGTGTAGCTGGGTCGAGCGGGGTAACAAGGGAATAGAACGGTGGTCATCATTTAGTAGTTATATTTGGTGAAGAAAATAGGGTGAGGCGAACCCAACGTTGGAAGGGTGTTTTGTCACTATCATACAAGATGTCTAATGACATACAACCTCGTGTCATCATAAGACAGGGTTGTGCTCATCCACTTGCTGAGTATATATACGAGCACTACCTATATAATCTTGGTATTTGTTTAAAGTATAATTCTCAATTAGAGACAGTGGAGATAATGATAAGTCAAGAGAAGACTCACCATTGGGAAGAATATGATAGTAATCTTCTCGTTTTTCTTTGGGGTCTATTGGGTCAACCAAGAATAATTCTGTGGCCATATGATATCTATCATAACCTAGACGCATGGCCTCCCATGTACGAAGGTTTTCTTGAGTACTTCCCAAAGATTCTAATTTCTAAAACAGTTTTTGACTGTACCTTTATGTAAGGTACCTTTGTGAGGTGCTGACACATGATGGTGTCCAATGTCACATTTGGTATATATTTGTATCCAAACTCACGGCATATCTGTTGTTGTATTTTGCACGAAAATTGTGGTGATAAAGTTGTAGTTATTTTCTGTACCATGTATTTGGCGACTCAGAATGGGTTGGATAGAATGGACCTATTTTGGGGTCGTTACAGTTGGTATCAGAGCTTAGGGATATGATCTCTGGCGGAGATCGGGGAATAGAACTAGGAGGGGAGAGATGAGTAAATCCTTCGCTAGTTTGTCCTACCTAAGCTTATTTGTTGGTCAGTCATACTATCAGGATATTATGTGATATGTTAATTTGTTAAATTAACCCTTGTTTTGAAGCTGTATTCTAGAATGATATTTGAAATACAGGAGATGAGCAATGGAGAAATTATGATGACAGGAAAGATGGAATCTGAAATGAAAGGAAGGTATTCTCAACTCTTTGAAATACCAGGTACGTAAATTTCGAGGACGAAATTTCATAAGGAGTTATGCAATTTTTCTTATAATTACTATTCAGTAAATAGTTAAATTGATAAAAGTTTAAAGTTATGGGTGAAATATGAATTTTTTTTTTAAAAATAAGCAAGTGGTTATAAAATAATCATTGTTGTCGGGGAATATTCGTTTGGTCGTGGAATATTCTTTCTGTCGGAGAATATTCGTACGACGGCGCAGCTATTTGTGGGCCCCATAACAAATAACTGTCGGGTGAAGGAAAACGACAAATTTGAGTTTTTACAAATAACGGCGTAGTTGTTACCGTTAACACTGTTGGAATACCCGGTGGTTAAAATACAGTAATACTCGTTATTGCACAGTAGCACACGGTATTGCATAGTATTTTTGAAATTATTGATTCTTACGTAAGAAGGAACTACTCAATAATTGTTACAGTAATTACTGTTCAATATTTTATTTTATTGATTCAATAATTGTTGCGTTGATATTTTATATTATTGTTGTTTCAATAATTGTTGCTGCACAGTATTTTCCTTTATCAGATCAATAATTCATATTATTTGAATAATATTATTAGATAACATTATTGTCAATGTCTAGAAAGTTCTGTCTAAGGAGAGGTTTGGTCATCTAATTGCGCGCCAGTAAGGAGAAATTCTTATTGGAAAGCCCCCTCTTTCCTGGGAACGGCCTGGTTGTCATAAATGTGATTCTGTAATATTATTTGTGAATAATTAATTATTGATTCATATGATAAGAAAATATTTATTTTATGTGGATATAAATGAGGGATATATTTTTGTGGTTAAAAAATGAAGGAGTTAATGTTGAGATTTTTATCCATATTTTTGTCGGAATGGAGGTATTAAAAATCAGGGTTTTTGAGATATTTTGCGGGGGTTGTAATCCGACCGTTGGATCGTGGTAATTTTTGGATATGTTATACATATATAAGTTGAGTATATGTCCACAAATTTTGAACCGTTAAAAATGAACGTATGATTTATTATGAATTTTACGAGATGACTGGTTCAGAAATTGTTGAATTTTCGGAATTTATCATTTTGGTGGAAAATTCTAGAATTGGTGGGCCCACTTGTGGTTGGTGAAGAAATGTGCTGAATTATATTTCAAATGTGGTGGGTGGGAATAGTAGCAGGTAAAGCCATCAGGTTGCAGGTCAAACCTACCAAAATTTTCCTATAAATAGAGGGCTAAGTTAGAATTGAAAATCACACCAGAAACATAAGTTTTCTCTCTTTCTCTCTCTAGATTATTGAGTATATTTTGTGAGTATTTAGATACTTGTGTGAGTTTCTATTCATCAGTGCAAGTTTCCTTCAGCCTTATACCGATCAGAAGTACTGCTCTTTTGAGGTAAGGGATAGTAAGGGATATTAAGGGATTTTAAGGGTTGTTATGATTTTCAGTTTCGTAATTTTTCTGATCTTCAAAAATTCTGGAAAAATTTGAAATGATATTTTGATGAGTTTTCTTGATTGTGTCCAAAAATGGTGATTTTTGGATGTATAGATTGAGAGTTATGAATTTTATGAAAAAAGACTATTTTAAAAGTAACAGCTTATAATTCCTTGTGGTTAACTCCAAAATTGATGAAATTTTTATTGGGAGTACATGTATATGATAGAAGTATACTCTGTAAATTTCAGAATTTTTAGACAAAAGTACAATTTTTGATAAATGTCTAAATATTCGGCTATTTTGGCCATATGAAAAATAGTAAATGACTTTTAAAAATTCTGAGAAAAATATATGTTCACTATGGGACTATATTATGCTAAATTCAAGAAAAGAAATATTTTTGGAACTGATTTGGTATTTTTCATGAAAATAGTCTAGTTATGAGTAAATGAATTAAATATGTTTTGTGAAGTAAGAAAATTGGAAAATAGGATTTTATGGCTTGAGAATCCTATATGAGGTATATGCAGATTTTTTATGAGGGTTTTGGTTATTGATGATGAAATTGTAAGAGTTGGCATTTTATGATGATTAAATGCATTAATTAGTAAAGTGTAAACAATTAAAATAAATTGTTTATAAATTTATGAAATGTTATTCTTTCAATATCATTATACCGAAATATTGGTATGTATTTTATTGTGGAATTTCTATCTTTTGTGTCGGGGTTACTATTTATGAGTTACTATTCACGATTTACTATTCATGAGTTACGAATATTACTCTTGAGATTAAAACTATATATTGATCATATTATTTTTATCATCATATATAACATTTTTATAACCCTGATGTTGAAATTCTCTTTCACTGGAGTGTAAAGATGGGTAGATTATTGGTATGATCATGACTAGGGTTCTCTTTGGCCTGTAGTGCAAAGTTGAATTGTGACTGGTATGATCATGACCATTGAATTTATAATTGAATATCTTAAGCTTAAGTGCAAAGGTGAATTGATCAACATGGTTATAATTATTGTTTATATAAATTCTGAAATGATTATATATTTCTTTGAGATATGAATATATTTGGCCTGTAGTGCAAATATGAATTGTTGATGAATATCTTTGGCATGTAGTGCAAAGATGGCCTGTTGATGAATATCGTTGGCCTGTAGTGCAAAGATGAACTGTTGTTGAATATCTTTGGCCCGTAGTGCAAAGATGACATGTTGTTGAATATCTTTGGCCAGTAGTGCAAAGATGAACTGTTGTTGAATATCTTTGGCCCGTAGTGCAAAGATGGTTTGTTGATGAATATCTTTGGCCCGTAGTGCAAAGATGGATTTGTTAGTATGATTATAAACAGGAACTGTGATTTGGTATAACCATGATCTTTGATGTTTCAGGTAAAGACAGGTGATGAAAATATTCTTCGTCCTGGGTGCGAAGAAAAATTTATAGTCACAATTATGATTATGAGTTATTCATATGATTGTGGAAAGAAACTGTTGAGTGATGTTACATGGATAAAATATTGTTGGTCGATTTTTAACATGGAGAAGATAATAGACTTTATAGTCTATTTGACTCTTCTAATGGATTGCTCGTTCCGCTGCAACTATGGTTGAAATTTTTATCATTTACCATATGTTCTAAATCTCTGATTTATTGTTGATGAAGGCTATTGATAATTGAATTATCTTTAGTCATGATATTCTTTACTGAGCTAGTTGTGCTCACCATTTACAGAAATAGTGAGGACTGCTAAAACAACTTTCTAGAACCATCACTCCATACCCCGACTAGATCTTGCTATGTTCTCACCTCCTGAGAAGAAAAATGGAACAAAAAGAAAAAGAATGAGCTCAACTAGCCCAGTAAAGAATATTATGACTAAGATAATATACAACAAATTATCATTAGTATTCAACAGGGAAAAATCTAATAGAATATAATCGACAACAAAGTTTAGATCAACAACTGCAACGGAAACAGCAAACCATTAGAAGAGTCAAGTAGAGAATGAGTTCTACTATCTTCTAAGATTTAAAAGTCCATCATCAATATTTTATCCCTGTAACAATAATCAATAACCATCTTTAATCAAATATTCATCTTTGCACTACAGGCCAAAGATATTCATTTGTATCACCAGTCGGTCATGTTCATCTCAACATTTGTTCATCTTTGCACTACGGGCCAAAGATATTCATCAGTTAATCATTCATCTTTGATCTATAGGCCAAAGATATTCAGTAATATCATCATTTAGGACTGAGGATGATGAAAAATATCTTAAAGAAAACGAATGTAAGACCCCAACTTTTATAAATAAAGATGAATTTTCTATAAATATTATTTTTGAATATTATGGAGTTAATTTGATATAATGTTATAGTTGTGGGTAATATTTATAAATTTTACAAAGTACGCAAGTTGTTATATAATATTCGATTGGTCGGGGAATATTCGTTTTAACAGGGAATATTCGTACAACGATACAATCATTGGTGGACCCCACAACGGAATTATTATCGGATTGAGAAAACGATAAAAATATTTTATTAAAAATAACGGCGGAAATTTTACCATTGTTACTGTTGAACTACTCGGTAGTAAAATTACAGTAATACGTGTGGTTGCATAGTAGCACACGGTATTGATTATTAATGCTTATGTGAGAAGTCACTCAGTTTGATTCAATTATTGTCAGTTAATAATATGAATTATTTAGCGATAATGACGTTTTGTTTTATTCGTATTATTAACGTAATAAAACAGAAACATCTTTTTATATAAAACAGAATACTTTATTAAAGTTATTCTATAAATAGAATATATTATATTTTATTGAAAGGATTTTTCTTTAAATATGGACCGTCAGATTAAAGTAATCAATCTGGACCGTTCATGGATTAGTTACTATGCATTCTATTTTTCTATAAATAGCAGCTCATTCCTTCATTATTTCTTACGAATTCACTGAACTCTAGAGAGAGAAACTATAGAGAGAGAGAAGAAGAGTATTCTGCTACTTAACTACTTCCTTATTTCAGCTCGTCTTTAAAATGGTAAGGGGTGTTATTCTTTCTTATTCATGAAGAGAACTGTTGTTATTCTATTTCTTATTATTCTGTTGAAATAACTTGTATACGCGGATCTACCCTATACTTGGTGACATTCTTCTATTATTCTGTTGGAACATCCTGTCTGTATGTTTTACACCGGACCTGGTTCCGTCTTTATTATTATTCTGTCAGAATATCCTGTCTGTGTGTTTTACACCGGACCTGGTTCCATTATTTATTATACAATTTTTTATTATTCTGTCGAAATATCCTGTCTGTGCGTTTACGCCAGACCTGGTTCTATTATTTATTATTCTATCGAAATATCCTGTCTGTGCGTTTACGCCGGACCTGGTTCTATTATTTATTATTCTGTCAGAATATCCTGTCTGTGCGTTTACGCCGGACCTGGTTCCATTATTATTAATCTGTTAAGAATAACCTGTCTGTGCGGTCTATCGCATGCATGGTGATTTCTTTTGTTATTCCATTCTTTATTATACTCACTTGATTAAAACTTTGACTTCTATACTCCATAAAATTAGTGGAATATCCTTAATATTTGCGCTTCATCTAGTATCAATTCATGAAAATATTCTCCTGATCAGTCTTGAAGTTACTCCACAAAGTAATATCATGTTGACAATTTGGACGTTATTAATTCTTGGATAAATTAATTCTTGAACTTGTTTTATTGAATTCTTATATCATTGTCATCATCCTCATGTTTATAAAATGTTGAAAGTCATCTGTGGCATGTAGTGCATAGATGGACTTGGTATGATTATGACCAGGGATTATTCGGTATAATCATGACCGTAATGTTACAAATGATGTGGTAAAAGTCATCATTGGCCCGTAGTGCATTGATGGGCAGTTGTTGGCATGATCATGACCATTAATGAATACACGAATATCATTGGCCGTAGTGCAGGGGTGATTCGATGATGTGGATTATTTTATTAAGCTGAGTCACAGCGATAATAGTGTTGAAAAACCTTTTAAATCATAAAAGATAGTAGAATTTATTTTCTACTTGACTCTTTTAATAGATTGCTTGTTCCACTGCAGTTAAACTTGATGTCTATTATATTTTATTAGTTTAACATTGTTGAAGGCTAATGATAATTTATTCTGCATTATCTTAGTCATAATATTTCTTACTGGGCTAGTTGAGCTCACCCTTTCTTTCACTGTTCTCTTCAGGAAATGAGAACGTAGCTGGGGCAAGTCGGAGAACGGAGTGATGGTTCGAATGATAGTATCAGTTAGTAGTCCTCACTATTCTATGTAATGGTGTGTTAATAAATGTAATGAGGACTCCTTTTGAGTATGAATACTCTCTAGAAGATAATATTTTTATTCAAACTCACAGTTTATGTTTTGTCGTATTGTACACGACAGTTGTATTAGTAAGTTATATTTGTATTTTGTACTATGTATCTGACGATCCAAGATGGGTGATATATACCTAATTTTGGGGGCGTCATAGTTGGTATCAGAGCTTAGGGATATGATCCCTGGCTAAGATGTGAGAATAGAACTAGGAGGGGAGAGACGGGGAATTCCTTCGCTAGTATGACCTACCTAAGTTTATTTGCATGGTATTTAATTGGTCGGTCATAATATAAGGATAATATATGACATATCAATTAACTTTTATTTTGTGGCAGTATCTGAAAATGGCATCTGAGAATGTTGAGAATAGCAATGGAGCACAGGCGACTGTTGATTCACCACATATCAATAATTAGGATAATGTTCATCAGGAAGGTGACAATCCTCATGCAAACAACAACACTGACCAGATGATGAATGATGGAATGTTCAGAGGTTTTATGCAATTCATGCAACAATAGGTGAAAGCGGTTCCTGTCCACAACGTAGGAGGAAATACTGGAAACTCTCAGGCGATCACCGCTAAACAGTTTAAGGAGCTGGGACCACCGGAGTTTAAGGGAAAACCCAAACCACTTATAGCTGAAACATAGATAAAGTAGATCACCAAGATATTTGATGTCTTGGGTTGCTCCGAGGAGCAAAAGGTTCCCTTTGCCGCCTTTATGTTGCGAGGATAGGCAGATTACTGGTGGGAATCGATTAAAGCGTACTCAACCTGCCGCACTGAAGATGTCTTGGGAGAAGTTCCAAGAGCTGTTTAACGACAAATACTTTCCGAGAGTATTCGTCACATGAAGGAGGTGGAGTTCATCAAATTGGAGCAGAATAATGACCGTGTCGCAGTACGAGGCAAAATTTACGGAGTTATCCGGTTTGCGTCCCACCTGGTTGGATAATGAAGAAAGAATGACGCGGATGTTTTTAAGAGGTTTGAAGCGGAGATACGTCAACCACCTTGTTTCTCATAAACTGTGTTGTATTCAGATGTTGTAAATAGGGCTCAGTTGGTGGAACGCGATAACGAGACAACGCAACCAAAAGAGAGCAGACGGCCGCAAAATGATAATACCAGTGAAAGCAGTCATCAAAGCGGTGACAACAAGCGTGGAGGGAATCAACAGGCCAGAAATGGTAACCATTTCGATGGTAATCAGGGCCAAAACAATAAGAATGGGCATTTCAAGAAGAGGAGATTCAACAATGATGGAAAGACGTCAGCACCAGCACCTGTCGTTAAAGAAGGAGAACGACCACCTATAATATGTTTCAAATGGGAGGGGAGGGGCACATCAGTCCAAACTGCGCGATGCCGTCCAAGCATGTTATAATTGTGGAAGAGAAGGTCATTTAGCCCGATTTTGTCGTTTACCGAAGACAAATTCAGCTAGGATGGAGGCACAAAAGGCCGTCCCAGAAAAGTCAAAACCGGTTGTGCAAGGGAGAGCGTTGTTGTGAACTCCAAAGAGCAAGGAACCAGATGAGGTCATCACGGGTAAGCTTATCATAAACTCTAATGAAGTCTATACTTTATTTGACACAGTTCTACCCATTCTTTTATTCTCCTACTTGCGCTCATCGATTAAATTTGATTCGGGAGAAATTAAACTTTGACTTAGCAGTTGAAACTCCATTGGAGAAACCTTCATACATCCACAGTTTATAAGTTTGTTTGGTTCAAGTTGGTACCCACACAATACCTGTCGATCTTATTTCATTAAAAATACTTGCATTTGACGTGATTCTAGGGATTGATTGGTTAACTACTCATCATGCAAAAATTGATTGTTTTCGTAAGGTTGTTAGCTTTCATATTCTAATCGACCTATTATGCGAATTCAAGAAACCAAACCATTAAAATCAATCGCTGTCATCTCAAGCCATAAAGCTATTCGTTTTTTGAAAAACGGATGTCAAGCTTTCTTAGCTCATGTCACAGATCTAAACAAAAATACGTCAGCTTTGAATAATATTTCTGGTGTTTAATAAATTTTCTGACGTATTTCCCGAAGAACTTCTGGCATACCCCCAGAGCGTGAAATTGAATTTTGTATCGACCTTGAACCCGGTACAAAACCCATTTTTCAAAAGCCCCATATCGAATGGCTCCCTATTGAACTTCAGGAGTTAATGACCCAGGCAGGCAAATTGTTAGACATTGGTTTTATGCGTCCTAGTACTTCTCCTTGGGGTGCTCCTGTTCTGTTCGTGAAGAAGAAAGATGGGAGTATGTGTAAGACCTCGAATTTTATGAAATAAAAGTATTCAATTTTTCTTATAATTACTATTCAGTAAATGGTTAAATTGATAAAAGTTTAAAGTTATGGGTGAAATATGAATTTTTTTTTTCAAAATAAGCAAGTGGTTATAAAATAATCATTGTTGTCGGGGAATATTCGTTTGGTCGTGGAATATTCTTTCTGTCGGGGAATATTCGTACGACGGCGCAGCTATTTGTGGGCCCCATAACGAATAACTGTCGGGTGAAGAAAACGACAAATTTGAGTTTTTACAAATAACGGCGTAGTTGTTACCGTTAACACTGTTGGAATACCCGTTGGTTAAAATATAGTAATACGCGTTATTGCACAGTAGCACACGGTATTGCACAGTATTTTTAAAATTATTGATTCTTACGTAAGAAGGCACTACTCAATAATTGTTACAGTAATTACTGTTCAATATTTTATTTTATTGATTCAATAATTGCTGCGTTGAAATTTTATATTATTGTTGTTTCAATAATTGTTGCTGCACAGTATTTTCCATTATCAGATCAATAATTCATATTATTTGAATAATATTATTAGATAACATTATTGGCAATGTCTAGAAAGTTCTGTCTAAGGAGAGGTTTGGTCATCTAATTGCGCGCCAGTAAGGAGAAATCCTTATTGGAAAGCCCCCTCTTTCCTGGGAACGGCCTGGTTGTCATAAATGTGATTCTGTAATATTATTTGTGAATAATTAATTATTGATTCATATGATAAGAAAATATTTATTTTATGTGGATATAAATGAGGGATATATTTTTGTGGTTAAAAATGAAGGAGTTAATGTTGAGATTTTTATCCGTATTTTTGTCGGAATGGAGGTATTAAAAATCAGGGTTTTTGAGATATTTTGCGGGGGTTATAATTTTTAATCCGACCGTTGGATCGTGGTAATTTTTGGATATGTTATACATATATAAGTTGAGTATATGCCCACAAATTTTGAACCGTTAAAAATGAACGTATGATTTGTTATGAATTTTACGAGATGACTGGTTCAGAAATTGTTGAATTTTCGGAGTTTATCATTTTGGTGAAAAATTCTAGAATTGGTGGGCCCCACTTGTGGTTGGTGAAGAAATGTGCTGAATTATATTTCAAATGTGGTGGGTGGGAATAGTAGCAGGTAAAGCCATCAGGTTGCAGGTCAAACCTACCAAAATTTTCCTATAAATAGAGGGCTAAGTTAGAATTGAAAATCACACCAGAAACATAAGCTTTCTCTCTTTCTCTCTCTATATTATGAAGCATATTTTGTGAGTTTTAGATACTTGGTGAGTTGCTATTCATCAGTGCAAGTTTCCTTCAGCATCATATCCGATATCCAGTCAGAAGTACTGCTCTTTTGAGGTAAGGGATAGTAAGGGATAGTAAGGGATAGTAATGGATTTTAAGGGTTGTTATGATTTTCAGTTTCGTAATTTTTCTGATCTTCAAAAATTCTGAAAAAATTTGAAATGATATTTTGATGAGTTTTATTGATTGTGTCCAAAAATGGTGATTTTTGGATGTATAGATTGAGAGTTATGAATTTTATGAGAAAAGACTATTTTAAAAGTAACCGCTTATAATTCCTTGTGGTTAACTCCAAAATTGATGAAATTTTTATTGGGAGTACATGTATATGATAGAAGTATACTCTGTAAATTTCAGAATTTTTGGACAAAAGTACAATTTTTGATAAATGTCTAAATATTCGGTGGTTTTGGCCATATGAAAAATAGTAAATGACTTTTAAAAATTCTGAGAAAAATATATGTTCAATATGGGACTATATTATGCTAAATCTCAGAAAAGAAATATTTTTGGAACTGATTTGGTATTTTTCATGAAAATGGTCTAGTTATGAGTAAATGAATTAAATATGTTATGTGAAGTAAGAAAATTGGAAAATAGGATTTTATGGCTTGAGAATCCTATATGAGGTATATGCAGATTTTTGATGAGGGTTTTGATTATTGGTGATAAAATCTTATGAGTTTGGTATTTTAGAATGATTAAATGCATTATTTAGTAAAGTGTAAACAATTTAAATAAATTGTTTATAAGCTTAAGAAATATTATTCTTTCAATATCATTATACCGAAATACTGGTATGGATTTTATTGTGGAATTTCTATCTTTTTGTGTCGAGTTACTATTCATGAGTTACTATTCACGAGTTACTATTCACGATAAAAATTGGTTTCTTTTTCTAACCAAATTATAGTTGATTTATGAATATTACTCTTGAGATTAAAACTATGTATTGATTATAATGATTTTATTATCATTTTTATAACCCTGATGTTGAAATTCTCTTTCACTAGAGTGTAAAGATGGGTAGATTATTGGTATGATCATGACTAGGGTTCTCTTTGGCCTGTAGTGCAAAGTTGAATTGTGACTGGTATGATCATGACCATTGAATTTATAAGTGAATATCTTTAGCTTAAGTGCAAAGGTGAATTGATCAACATGGTTATAATTATTGTTTATATAAATTCTGAAATGATTATATATTTCTTTGAGATATTAATATCTTTGGCCTGTAGTGCAAAGATGAAATATTGATGAATATCTTTGGCCTGTAGTGCAAAGATGAATTGTTGATGAATATCTTTGGCCCGTAGTGCAAAGATGACATGTTGTTGAATATCTTTGGCCAGTAGTGCAAAGATGAACAGATGTTGAGATAAACATGACCAACTGGTGATACAAATGAATATCTTTGGCCGTAGTGCAAAGATGAAGTTATTAGTATGATTATGAACAGGAAATGTGATTTGGTGTAACCATGATCTTTGATGTTTCAGGTAAAGATAGGTGATGAAAATTATCTTCGTCCTGGATGAGAAGAGGAATTTAGAACTACAGTTATGATTATGAGTTATTCATATGATTGTGGACCAGAATGTTGATTGATGTTACAGGGATAAAACATTGTTGGTGGATTTTTAACATGGAGAAGATAATAGACTTTATAGTCTATTTGACTCTTCTAATGGATTGCTCGTTCCGCTGCAACTATGGTTGAAATTTTTATCATTTACCATATGTTCTAAATCTCTGATTTATTGTTGATGAAGGCTATTGATAATTGAATTATCTTTAGTCATGATATTCTTTACTGAGCTAGTTGTGCTCACCCTTTTGCTTCACAATTCCTTTCAGGTAATAAGAGTGTAGCTGGGTCGAGCGGGGGTAACAAGGGAATAGAACGGTGGTCATCATTTAGTAGTTATATTTGGTGAAGAAAATAGGGTGAGGCGAACCCAACGTTGGAAGGGTGTTTTGTCACTATCATACAAGATGTCTAATGACATACAACCTCGTGTCATCATAAGACAGGGTTGTGCTCATCCACTTGCTGAGTATATCTATGGGCACTACCTATATAATCTTGGTGTTTGTTTGAAGTATAATTCTCAATTAGAGACAGTGGAGATAATGATAAGTCAAGAGAAGACTCACCATTGGGAAGAATATGATAGTAATCTTCTCGTTTTTCTTTGGGGTCTATTGGGTCAACCAAGGATAATTCTGTGGCCATATGATATCTATCATAACCTAGACGCGTGGCCTCCCATGTACGAAGGTTTCCTTGAGCACTTCCCAAAGATTCTAATTTCTAAAACAGTTTTTGACTATACCTTTATGTAAGGTGTCATTGTGAGGTGATGTCCACGGTTGGAACATGAGTCACATTTGGTATATATTTGTATCCAAACTCACAGCATATGTGTTGTTGTATTTTGCACGACAATTGTTGTAATAAAGTTACAGTTTTTTTCTATACCATGTATTTGGCGACTCAGAATAGGTTGGATGGAATGGACCTATTTTGGGGTCGTTAGATTTGGTATCAGAGCTTAGGGATATGATCTCTGGCGGAGATCGGGGAATACAACTAGGAGGAGAGAGATGAGTAAATCCTTCGCTAGTGTGTCCTACCTAAGCTTATTTGTTGGTCAGTCATAATATTGGGATATTATGTGATATGTTAATTTGTTTAATTAACCCTTGTTTTATGGCAGTATTTGAGAATGGCAGCTGAGAATACTAACAATGGAGTGAATGAGAGTGTGGGGATACCTCTAATCACTAACCATGATAATGTGATGTCAGACGAAGAAGGAATTAGAGATATCCATGTGGTGAGTGAAGAATTGATAGTTACACCCGAGATAGTCGCAGAGGTAACAGCTGAGACTGAGGAAGAAGAGGAAGAAGAAGTACCAGATGAAAGTTTATTAGAGGTATTATATGATCAAAATGTAGAATTTCAAAATCGTATTCATGAGTTAGAAGAGCAGGCAGAAGAACGACAGGCGGTCGTGGAACAAAAGGATGCAACAATTCAAGCTTGTGTTACCCGATATGTGATGCTTGAACAGAAGCATTCTTTGGCAGAGTATAAGATGATAAAAATAGAATCTGAGCTGAAAGAATAAAAAACTGAACGAGTGAGAATAAGTGATGCATGGGCAAAAGCCGCACGACACGTGGATATTGTGGAAAGAGATGTTCGATCTAAGAAGGCTAAAATAGATGATATGAATTTCTCTTTTTGGAAAGCAATTGGGAGAACCCAACATCGAGTTTTGAATTACCCTGTATATAGCGGTCAACCTGAATCCGATATGGATCGAAGATTGATGATTCAGATCATGAATGAGGAGTACGAAGAGGCAGTTGAGGGAGGAATATGTCCTTTAGAAAGGTATATTCCAACGGTAATGATGACGTCAAATGCTGCTCCAGACAAGTCAAAACCGGGTAGTTCGAGGGATGGCGGTTGTCATGACTTCCCAACAAATGAGGAACCCAAATGAAGTTATCATGGGAGATGAGCAATGGAGAAATCATGATGATCTGAGAGATAGAATCTGAAATGGAAGCAAGGTATTCTCAACTCTTCGAAATACCAGGTACGTAAATTTCGGGGACGAAATTTCATAAGGAGGGGAGATTGTAAGACCCCGAATTTTATGAAATAAAAGTATTCAATTTTTCTTATAATTACTATTCAGTAAATGGTTAAATTGATAAAAGTTTAAAGTTATGGGTGAAATATGAATTTTTTTTTCAAAATAAGCAAGTGGTTATAAAATAATCATTGTTGTCGGGGAATATTCGTTTGGTCGTGGAATATTCTTTCTGTCGGGGAATATTCGTACGACGGCGCAGCTATTTGTGGGCCCCATAACGAATAACTGTCGGGTGAAGAAAACGACAAATTTGAGTTTTTACAAATAACGGCGTAGTTGTTACCGTTAACACTGTTGGAATACCCGTTGGTTAAAATACAGTAATACGCGTTATTGCACAGTAGCACACGGTATTGCACAGTATTTTTAAAATTATTGATTCTTACGTAAGAAGGCACTACTCAATAATTGTTACAGTAATTACTGTTCAATATTTTATTTTATTGATTCAATAATTGCTGCGTTGATATTTTATATTATTGTTGTTTCAATAATTGTTGCTGCACAGTATTTTCTATTATCAGATCAATAATTCATATTATTTGAATAATATTATTAGATAACATTATTGGCAATGTCTAGAAAGTTCTGTCTAAGGAGAGGTTTGGTCATCTAATTGCGCGCCAGTAAGGAGAAATCCTTATTGGAAAGCCCCCTCTTTCCTGGGAACGGCCTGGTTGTCATAAATGTGATTCTGTAATATTATTTGTGAATAATTAATTATTGATTCATATGATAAGAAAATATTTATTTTATGTGGATATAAATGAGGGATATATTTTTGTGGTTAAAAATGAAGGAGTTAATGTTGAGATTTTTATCCGTATTTTTGTCGGAATGGAGGTATTAAAAATCAGGATTTTTGAGATATTTTGCGGGGGTTATAATTTTTAATCCGACCGTTGGATCGTGGTAATTTTTGGATATGTTATACATATATAAGTTGAGTATATGCCCACAAATTTTGAACCGTTAAAAATGAACGTATGATTTGTTATGAATTTTACGAGATGACTGATTTAGAAATTGTTGAATTTTCGGAGTTTATCATTTTGGTGGAAAATTCTAGAATTGGTGGGCCCCACTTGTGGTTGGTGAAGAAATGTGCTGAATTATATTTTAAATGTGGTGGGTGGGAATAGTAGCAGGTAAAGCCATCAGGTTGCAGGTCAAACCTACCAAAATTTTCCTATAAATAGAGGGCTAAGTTAGAATTGAAAATCACACCAGAAACAAGTTTTCTCTCTTTCTCTCTCTATATTATGAAGCATATTTTGTGAGTTTTTAGATACTTGGTGAGTTGCTATTCATCAGTGCAAGTTTCCTTCAGCATCATATCCGATATCCAGTCAGAAGTACTGCTCTTTTAAGGTAAGGGATAGTAAGGGATAGTAAGGGATAGTAATGGATTTTAAGGGTTGCTATGATTTTCAGTTTCATAATTTTTCTGATCTTCAAAAATTATGGAAAAATTTGAAATGATATTTTGATGAGTTTTATTGATTGTGTCCAAAAATGGTGATTTTTGGATGTATAGATTAAGAGTTATGAATTTTACGGGAAAAGACTATTTTAAAAGTAACCGCTTATAATTCCTTGTGGTTAACTCCAAAATTGATGAAATTTTTATTGGGAGTACATGTGTATGATAGAAGTATACTCTGTAAATTTCAAAATTTTTGGACAAAAGTACAATTTTTGATAAATGTCTAAATATTCGGTGTTTTGGCCATATGAAAAATAGTAAATGACTTTTAAAAATTCTGAGAAAAATATATGTTCAATATGGGACTATATTATGCTAAATCCCAGAAAAGAAATATTTTTGGAACTGATTTGGTATTTTTCATGAAAATAGACTAGTTATGAGTAAATGAATTAAATATGTTATGTGAAGTAAGAAAATTGGAAAATAGGATTTTATGGCTTGAGAATCCTATATGAGGTATATGCAGATTTTTGATGAGGGTTTTGATTATTGGTGATAAAATCTTATAAGTTTGGTATTTTAGAATGATTAAATGCATTATTTAGTAAAGTGTAAACAATTTAAATAAATTGTTTATAAGCTTAAGAAATATTATTCTTTCAATATCATTATACCGAAATACTGGTATGGATTTTATTGTAGAATTTCTACATTTTTGTGTCGAGTTACTATTCATGAGTTACTATTCACGAGTTACTATTCACGATAAAAATTGGTTTCTTTTTCTAACCAAATTATAGTTGAGTTATGAATATTACTCTTGAGATTAAAACTATGTATTGATTATATTGATTTTATTATCATTTTTATAACCCTGATGTTGAAATTCTCTTTCACTAGAGTGTAAAGATGGGTAGATTATTGGTATGATCATGACTAGGGTTCTCTTTGGCCTGTAGTGCAAAGTTGAATTGTGACTGGTATGATCATGACCATTGAATTTATAAGTGAATATCTTTAGCTTAAGTGCAAAGGTGAATTGATCAACATGGTTATAATTATTGTTTATATAAATTCTGAAATGATTATATATTTCTTTGAGATATTAATATCTTTGGCCTGTAGTGCAAAGATGAAATATTGATGAATATCTTTGGCCTGTAGTGCAAAGATGAATTGTTGATGAATATCTTTGGCCCGTAGTGCAAAGATGACATGTTGTTGAATATCTTTGGCCAGTAGTGCAAAGATGAACAGATGTTGAGATAAACATGACCAACTGGTGATACAAATGAATATCTTTGGCCGTAGTGCAAAGATGAAGTTATTAGTATGATTATGAACATGAAATGTGATTTGGTGTAACCATGATCTTTGATGTTTCAGGTAAAGATAGGTGATGAAAATTATCTTCGTCCTGGATGAGAAGAGGAATTTAGAACTACAGTTATGATTATGAGTTATTCATATGATTGTGGACCAGAATGGTTGATTGATGTTACAGGGATAAAACATTGTTGGTGAATTTTTAACATGGAGGAGATAATAGACTTTATGGTCTATTTGACTCTTCTAATGGATTGCTCGTTCCGCTGCAACTATGGTTGAAATTTTTATCATTTACCATATGTTCTAAATCTCTGATTTATTGTTGATGAAGGCTATTGATAATTGAATTATCTTTAGTCATGATATTCTTTACTGAGCTAGTTGTGCTCACCCTTTTGCTTCACAATTCCTTTCAGGTAATAAGAGTGTAGCTGGGTCGAGCGGGGGTAACAAGGGAATAGAACGGTGGTCATCATTTAGTAGTTATATTTGGTGAAGAAAATAGGGTGAGGCGAACCCAACGTTGGAAGGGTGTTTTGTCACTATCATACAAGATGTCTAATGACATACAACCTCGTGTCATCATAAGACAGGGTTGTGCTCATCCACTTGCTGAGTATATCTATGGGCACTACCTATATAATCTTGGTGTTTGTTTGAAGTATAATTCTCAATTAGAGACAGTGGAGATAATGATAAGTCAAGAGAAGACTCACCATTGGGAAGAATATGATAGTAATCTTCTCGTTTTTCTTTGGGGTCTATTGGGTCAACCAAGGATAATTCTGTGGCCATATGATATCTATCATAACCTAGACGCGTGGCCTCCCATGTACGAAGGTTTCCTTGAGCACTTCCCAAAGATTCTAATTTCTAAAACAGTTTTTGACTATACCTTTATGTAAGGTGTCATTGTGAGGTGATGTCCACGGTTGGAACATGAGTCACATTTGGTATATATTTGTATCCAAACTTATAGCATATGTGTTGTTGTATTTTGCACGACAATTGTTGTAATAAAGTTACAGTTTTTTTCTATACCATGTATTTGGCGACTCAGAATAGGTTGGATGGAATGGACCTATTTTGGGGTCGTTACAGTATGCGACTTTGTATTGATTATCGGGAGTTGAATCATGTCACCATCAAAAATAGGTACCCATTGCCACGTATTGATGACCTGTTTGACCAGTTGCAAGGAGCACAATTCTTTTCAAAGATCGATCTTCGTTCTGGATATCATCAGCTGAAGGTTAGAACTGAGGATATTCCAAAGACTGCCTTCAGAACTCAGTATGGGCATTATGAATTCTTAGTTATGTCTTTTGGATTGACTAATGCTCCTGCTGCCTTCATGGATATGATGAACAGGGTATTCAAGGAATATTTAGATCACTTTGTGGTCGTCTTTATCGATGACATCCTTGTTTATTCTAAAAGCCGTGAAGATCATGAGCAACACTTGAGGTTGGTACTCCAAAAGCTTCGTGAATACAAACTTTATGCCAAGTTGAAGAAATGCGAGTTCTGGCTGGAAGAGGTAGCATTCCTTGGGCACGTAGTATCAAGTCGTGGAATATCAGTTGACCCGGCAAAGATTGAAGCTATTCAAAGCTGGGAGCAACCTAAATCAGTGACCGAAGTACGTAGCTTTCTTGGTTTGGCTGGTTATTATCGGAGATTCGTGGAAGGATTTTCTCGAATCGCTACTCCATTAACTCAGCTGACTCGGAAAGATACAAAGTTCGGTTGGAGCGAAGAATGTGAGCAGAGTTTTCAAGAACTTAAGAGGAGACTCATTTCAGCACCTGTTCTAACAATACCATCTGGCTCGGAGGGATTTGTCATCTACAGTGATGCTTCGAGCAAAGGGTTGGGATGTGTTCTCATGCAACATGGAAAAGTCATAGCCTATGCATCAAGACAACTCAAGGAATATGAGAGGAATTATCCTACTCATGATCTAGAGTTGGCAGCTGTTGTCTTTGCACTTAAAATTTGGAGGCATTACTTGTATGGGGAGAAGGTGGAGATCTTTACGGATCATAAAAGCCTTAAATATTTCTTCACTCAAAAGGAACTCAACATGCGACAACGACGTTGGCTTGAACTGTTGAAAGATTATGATCATACCATTCAATACCATCCTGGAAAAGCGAACGTGGTAGCTGACGCATTGAGTAGAAGATCATATGCAAGTACGAGTGCGATATTGTCAACACAAAGGCCCATTTTTTGTGATTTGCAAAGGATAGAGATAGAGTTAAAGACTCCAGGGACCCATGTGATGATGGCGAATATACGAGTAGAACCGACTTTAATCGATAAAGTTAAAGCTGCTCAAGCAACAGACCTGGAGCTGATGCGTATGAGGAAGAAAGTGCAAGAAGGTTCTATGCCGGAAGCAAGAATCGATGAAGAAGGAATACTTCGAGTCAACTCCAGACTTTGTGTTCCTAACAACCCTGATTTAAAGTATAAAATCATGATGGAGGCGCACAACACACCGTTTGCAATCCATCCTGAAAGTACCAAAATGTATCATGATCTTCGTCATACATTTTGGTGGAGATATATAAAGAGAGAGATAGCGTTGTTTATCTCAAGGTGTCTAACTTGTCAACGAGTCAAAGCGGAGCATCAAGTACCAAAAGGTCCATTGCAATCACTTAAAATTTCAGAATGGAAGTGGGAGCACATTACCATGGATTTCGTTACCGGTCTTCCTAAGGTTTCTCAAGGTATAGATGCGATTTGGGTCATTGTTGATAGATTGACCAAGTCTGCTCATTTCTTACCGATACGAGAAACTTATACACTTGAACGTCTTGCTCGTATGTACATAAACGAGATTGTAAGACTGCATGGTATGCCAGTATCCATAGTTTCTGACCGAGACCCAAGATTCACTTCACGATTTTGGGTTAGTTTACAAAAAGCTATGGGCACGGAGTTACGATTTAGTTCAGCATATCATCCTCAGACGGACGGACAATCAGAGAGGACTATTCAAACTCTTGAAGATCTATTAAGACTCTGTGTCTTTGACTTCAAGGGAAGTTGGGACAAGTTCTTACCATTGGTGGAGTTTTCCTACAACAACAGTTATCAAACAAGTATTGGCATGGCTCCATTCGAAGCATTGTATGGAAGAAAATGTCGTTCTCCAGTATGCTGGGATGAGGTGGGTGAAGCAACGTTGTTGGGACCGGAGTTGGTACGTATGACTACAGAAAAGATTCAAACGATCCGACAACGTATAAAAACCTCACAAGATCGACAAAAGAGTTATGCTGATCTTCATCGAAAGGACGTGGAATTTGATGTAGGAGATCATGTGTTCTTACGTGTTGCTCCATGGAAAGGAGTTACGAGATTTGGAAAGAGAGGAAAGCTCAATCCTCGATTCATCGGTCCATTTTTAATCCTCGATCGAGTAGGAACTGTGGCTTATAGACTCGCTTTACCGCCAAGTATGTCTCGTGTTCATAACGTTTTTCACATATCCATGTTACGCAAATATGTGGAAGACCCGAACCACATTATTGAGTTAGAACCGGACGAAATAGCGGAGGATTTGACGTATAAAGAAGTTCCTGTTCAAATCTTGGATAAGAAGGAACATATTCTACGCTCCAAGGTTATACCTCAAGTCAAAGTTTTGTGGAGAAACCACGATGTTGAGGAAATGACTTGGGAGTTAGAATCTGAAATGAAATCAAGGTATCCTTACCTCTTCGACATACTAGGTACGTACCCTAATTTCGAGGGCGAAATTTCATAAGAAGGGGAGGTTGTAAGACCCCAACTTTTATAAATAAAAATGAATTTTCTATAAATATCATTTTTGAATATTATGGAGTTAATTTGATATAATGTTATAGTTGTGGGTAATATTTATAAATTTTGTAAAGTACGCAAGTTGTTATATAATATTCGATTGGTCGGGGAATATTCGTTTTAACAGGGAATATTCGTACAACGACACAATCATTGGTGAACCCCACAACGAAATTATTGTCGGATTGAGAAAACGACAAAAATATTTTATTAAAAATAACGGCAGAAATTTTATCATTGTTACTGTTGAACTACTCGGTAGTAAAAGTACAGTAATACGTATGGTTGCATAGTAGCACACAGTATTGATTATTAATGCTTATGTGAGAAGTCACTCAGTTTGATTCAATTATTGTCAGTTAATAATATGAATTATTTAGCGATAATGACGTTTTGTTTTATTCGTATTATTAACGTAATAAAACAGAAACATCTTTTTATATAAAACAGAATACTTTATTAAAGTTATTCTATAAATAGAATATATTATATTTTATTTAAAAGATTTTTCTTTAAATATGGACCGTCAGATTAAAGTAATCAATCTGGACTGTTCATGGATTAGTTACTATGTATTCTATTTTTCTATAAATAGCAGCTCATTCCTTCATTATTTCTTACGAATTCACTGAACTCTAGAGAGAGAAACTATAGAGAGAAACTATAGAGAGAGAGAAGAAGAGTATTCTGCTACTTAACTACTTCCTTATTTCAGCTCGTCTTTAAAACGGTAAGGGGTGTTATTCTTTCTTATTCATGAAGAGAACTGTTGTTATTCCACTTCTTATTATTCTGTTGGAATAACCTGTATACGCGGATCTACCCTATACTTGGTGACATTTTTCTATTATTCTGTTGAAACATCCTGTCTGTGTGTTTTACACCGGACCTGGTTTTGTCTTTATTATTATTCTGTCGGAATATCCTGTCTGTGTGTTTTACACCGGACCTGGTTCCATTATTTATTATACTGTTTTTTATTATTCTGTCGGAATATCCTGTCTGTGCGTTTACGCCGGACCTGGTTCCATTATTTATTATTCTGTCGGAATATCCTGTCTGTGCCTTTACGTCGGACCTGGTTCCATTATTATTAATCTGTTAAGAATAACCTGTCTGTGCGGTCTATTGCATGCATGGTGATTTCTTTTGTTATTCCATTCTTTATTATATTCAGTTGGTTAAGTTTTGACTTCTATACTCCATGAAATTAGTGGAATATCCTTGATATTTGCGCTTCATCTAGTATCTATTCATGAAAATATTCTCCTGATCAGTCTTGAAGTTACTCCACAAAGTAATATCATGTTGACAATTTGGACGTTATTAATTCTTGGATAAATTAATTCTTGAACTTGTTTTATTGAATTCTTATATCATTGTCATCATCCTCATGTTTATAAAATGTTGAAAGTCATCTGTGGCATGTAGTGCATAGATGGACTTGGTATGATTATGACCAGGGATTATTCGGTATAATCATGACCGTAATGTTACAAATGATGTGGTAAAAGTCATCATTGGCCCGTAGTGCATTGATGGACAGTTGTTGGCATGATCATGACCATTAATGAATACACGAATATCCTTGGCCGTAGTGCAGGGGTGATTCGATGATGTGAATTATTTTATTAAGCTGAGTCACAGCGATAACAGTGTTGAAAAACCTTTTAAATCATAAAAGATAGTAGAGTTTATTTTCTACTTGACTCTTTTAATGGATTGCTTGTTCCACTGCAGTTAAACTTGATGTCTATTATATTTTATCAGTTTAACATTGTTGAAGGCTAATGATAATTTATTCTGCATTATCTTAGTCATAATATTTCTTACTGGGCTAGTTGAGCTCACCCTTTCTTTCACTGTTCTCTTCAGGAAATGAGAACGTAGCTGGGACAAGTCGGGGAACGGAGTGATGGTCCGAATGATAGTATCAGTTAGTAGTCCTCACTATTCTATGTAATGGTGTGTTAATAAATGTAATGAGGACTCTTTTTGAGTATGAATACTCTCTAGAAGATAATATTTGTATTCAAACTCACAGTTTATATTTTGTCGTATTGTACACGACAGTTGTATTAGTAAGTTGTATTTGTATTTTGTATTATGTATCTGACGACCCAAGATGGGTGATATATACCTAATTTTGGGGGCGTCACAACGAATCTAGTGAGATAGAAGGACAAATAGTAGGGATTCGTATAACAGTTTATCCAAGATCAATAATACTTCATAACAATCAATTGTGAAGCAGAATTTAAAAATAAAGATCAAAACATGGATACAATCAAAGATAATAACCATAATAGACATCTTGGACAAAAAGGAAAAATTTTATTTTTCGGTGAATAGTGCCGTATACGTGAATAGTAATTCTAACACAAAAAGTTTCAAATTTGATAAAAAAAACTCATATCAATATTTCAGCATAATGATATTGAAGGAAATAATATCATTTAAGAAAAAAATAATATCTCTTACCTCAAAATAACAGAACTTTCGATCGGAATATCGGATAGAAAGCCGAAGGAAACTTGTACCGAACAGCAACTCTCAAAGTATATAAATAGTTACTAAAATACGCTCGATAATATAGAGAGAAAGAAAACTTGTTTCTGGTATGATTTTCAATTCTAACCTAAGCGTCTATTTATAGAAAAATGCTAGAACGCCATAAGAGACTAAAATAATATAATAATATTATTTCTTTTCAAACTTCCTACGCACACCTTCACCAACCAAGCCAGTCAAATCTGAAAAATAATAGCAGCCCACATGCTTGAAAAATAAAAGTGGATCCCACCCATAATTTTATAAAAATTATTTTATTTTTCGAAACTTCAGTAATTCATAGAAAATAGCTCTTTTATCAGAAAAATTTGAATCTCATGTCCTTTCCATAGGAAATTTAATTCTCTACAACTTTAAAATTTTAAGCTTTTCCAATTCCAAACCGAAAATATCCGAAATTCACAAACGGATGATTTTTAACACCTCCACACCGATAAAATACTGATAAAACACCTCAGCATTAATTCTTTCATTTTTATCCACATAAAAATAAATATATCCATCATTTATATACACATAAAATAAATATTTTCTTATCATATAAATCAATAATTAATTATTCACAAATAATATTACAGAATCACAATTATGACAACCAGGTCATTCCCAGCAAAGAGGGGGCTTTCCAATAAGAATTTCTCCTTACTGGCGCGCAATTAGGTGACCAAACCTCTCCTTAGACAGAACTTTTTAGACATTACCAATAATGTTATCTAATAATATTATTCAAATAATATGAATTATTGATCTGATAATAGAAAATACTATGCAGCGACAATTATTGAAACAACAATAATATAAAATATCAACGTAGCAATTACTGAATCAATAAAATAAAATATTGAACAGTAATTACTGTAACAATTATTGAGTAGTGTCTTCTTACGTAAGAATCAATAATTCAACTATACTGTGTAATACTGTGTGCTACTGTGCAACTACGCGTATTACTGTATTTTAACCACCGGGTATTCTAACAGTGTTAATGGTAACAACTACGCCGTTTTTTTGTAAAAACTCAAATTTGTCGTTTTCTTCATCCGACCGTTATCCGTTATGGGGTCCACAAATGGCTGCGCCGTCGTACGAATATTCCCCGACAGAAAGAATATTCCACGACCAAACGAATATTCCCCGACAAAATGAATATTTTATAACCACTTGTTTATTTTGCAAAATTTTCACATTTCACCCATAACCAAAATATTATATCAAATTAACACCTTATTATTCACAATAATAATTAGAGAAAATTTGATTTTATTCATTAATAAGTTGGGGTCTTACAACTACACTCTACGATTTGGGCTACCTTTGAGTGAAATCATAGAGTGATTTTTTTGCTCTATGAATATTGGCGACTCTGCGACTTTGGCTCTACGATCTGCAGGGGCGAATCTATGCCTGGGGCAGGGGGCACCTGCCCCCACTGAATTTTCATATCACGCCTATGCTGTGCTATTCCATTCCCCATTTTACCCTGACCAACATACCACGCCTATGATATGCTAAGAATGTTGTGGACCAACATATCATACCTTTTACCAAACATATCACACCCTGACCGACATATCACACCCTGATCCACATATTACACCATTTACCAAACAATATTTCTAGGTCCATAGAGCAATATGTTTGGTTAAATGGTTTATATGAAGAAAGCAATCATGGTGAAAACTTGAGGTTTTAACTTTTATTCTACTTTTTCTTATTAGTTGCTAGCAATGATTGGAGAGCACTATGATCATGGAGATGAAATATTTGGAGCTATTGTCAATGTCAGAGCTAGCCAGGACAAAATAGCTCTGTGGATTAAGAATGCTGCAGATGAAGCGGCTCCGTGTGGCCTTATCCAAATCTTTTGAATTTGACACATTTATACTAGATTGAGTTTTTAATTAAAAAAATTGCTAATAAAAAAACCATTTTAATATTTTCCTCATAATAAAATTATGAATATATATATATATATATATATATATATATATATATATATATATTAAATTTAACGAGTTAAGTGTTGAAAAATTATATTAGATTTAAAAAAGTATGTATATATAGCTACAATTTGTATTCTTAAGGGAATTTTTTTTTTACGAATTTGACCCCACTGAGCTACGCAGCTGGATCCGCCCCTGACGATCTGGCTTGTACTTTACGATCTCTGACTATTTTCAGTCTACTTTACGATCTTAGAGTAATATTGCCTCTAGTTCTACGATCGTCTTCTATCTAGGAACAACATAGGTATTACAGAGGTTTAACTCTACGATTTGGATCAACCTAAAAAGTTTAATCCCTAAACTAAGTTCTTTTACATAAGATTATTTTCGTAAGGAATTTACAAAATCTATTTGCTTACAAATATACATTAAGGTAGAATCATCAATGAAATCAAATAGGATTAAACACAAATTGTAGGTACTAACACTAATAATTATAGTTGTGCAGAATGGATATGGGGAAAGGCTTTGTTACCCTGAATCCACAAGAAATTAAAGTTGCTTTAATTGTTCAATGTTATGAAGAGCAGATCATGATCTTTTTATCGAATTTGTACCACAGATTAGTTGATGCTACATGAGTTGTTTATTGTTAGAATAGAAAGATTTTGGTTTGTAGAAAATATAATGGAAGAGAATTGGAAGAAACTATTTTGTATTAAACTTGAATCTCAATTTGTTGGAATAGGAGGATTTTGGTTTTTAGAAAATATTATGGAAGAAATGGATATTTGGAAGAGAATTGGAAGAAAGAGCTATTTTGTAATGAACTTAAATCTCAAATTTGGCTTATACAAAATAGCATTACAACACTCCTATTTATACTACTCCATGGAAGCTTCTAGATTCCTCAACCTTCTACCAATGTCTCCCAAAATATCTAAATATTTATTTAACTAAATATCTATAACATTCTACACAAATGTTTTCTATTAACTTTTAGAACATTCTAATTAATGGACTAATACATTAAGCCTAATTATATTCTATTTTCCAAATCCCAAATCAAGTTTATTTTCAACATCCCCCCTTAAACTTGATTTGGTAACTCGGAGTAAACTTGGCAGCTTCTGAAAGATAGTGGTTTTGTGAAGATGTCCACAATTTGATTTAGAGATCTTGCATACTTCAATTGCACCTCCTTGTTCACCACACATTCTCAGATGTAGTGAAACCTTGTGTCGATGTGCTTGCTTCGATCATGAAAAAAAAGATTTTTCGCCAAGGCAATCGCTGATTTGCTTCCTCTCGAGAAAAGTTGAGCTCTCTTAATAAATTATTGAGCTATATCGCATGGCAAACACATGACGTAGTTGCAGCATACTCGAGTTCACGTACAACTAGATGAAGTGACTATGGGTTGTTTCTTCGAAGTCCATGTAAATGCAGTAGCTCCCATATAGAACACGCGCTAACCCAGTTGTGTTTTTTTGATCATCCACGTGTCTCCGGCCCAGTCACTATCACTATGTCCAACCAATTTAAAATTATTGGAGCATAAGTAAAATAAGCCAAAGTCAATGGTACATTACTGAATAATTCTTTTGGTAGCCTCCATAAATCGACTTACTAAGCCAACTCCAAAGAGAACGTTCGGCCTTGTGCATGTCAAATATCTCAAGCTCCCGACCAAGCTCCACCATTTGTCCTTCATCATGCTTCGACAACTTGATTCCACAATCCATTGGTGTCTTGAACTTCTTAAGAACTTCCTTTGCATATCCTTCTTGGGATATAAAAATTCCGTCTTCCATTTGCTTTACTTGGATCCCAAGATAGAATGACATGAGACCAATATCGGTTATCTCAAATTCTTGAACTCATTAAACATTTGTGGATTGTTTCCCGGTAAAGATTAAATCATCAACATATAAGCAAACAAGCATGATATCTCCATTTTTATTTACTTTAGTATATATCAGGGCATGTTCTTGGGGGCATTTTGTAAATTATTCTTTTGAAAGTACTCGTCAATTCTACTATTCCATGCCCTTGGTGCTTATTTTAATTAGACCATACAAGGCCTTTTTTAATTTTAGCAACTCATTTTCATGGCCTTGAACAACATACCCTGAAGATTGTTCAATGTATACTTATTCTTCTAGATGGCCATTTAAGAATGCCGATTTGACATCCATTTGATACATTTTTCATTTTTTTAGCTGCAATAGAAATCGTTAGTCTTATAGTTTCTAAGCAATCGACATGAGGAAATATCTCATCATAGTCGATGCCAACTCGTTGACTATATCCTTTCGCCACCAATCTTGTTTTGTATCTTTCCAGAATTTATCTTGGCCTTGTACACCCACTTTACTCCAATAGCCTTGTGCCCTTTTGGAAGAATTGCTAGCTCTCACGTATTATTTTTCTTAATTGTTTAATTTTCTTCATCCATAGCATGTCTCCGTTTCTCGCTTCTTCTTGGCCTATTGGTTCACAATCCGTAAGAAGACAAAATAAAGTTAAAGTCATTTAAAGGTAGAGTTACCTCATATATAGCTCATCAATGCTTCTTGTACGATGTTGTGCTCCACTTGAGTGTCCACCCAAGGAAGATGCTAATTCTTTATTAAGTAGAGATGACGGAGATGATGGCGATGGAAACTATTGCAGCTCTTCACTTCTTCTCATGTCGTCATCATAGAGAGAGATAGGGAAAGAATTCATAATTTTCTTTCACTTGGGTGTGTTTTGTTCATCAAAGACGACCAGGTCTCTACTTGAAATGACATTTCCAGTGTTTGGGTTGTACAATTTGTATCCTTTAGAGCTTGAATCATAGACCACAAAGATATATATATTTTTCAATTTTATCTTAACCTTTTGCCTCTTCTGATCCGGTACATGGGCATAGGCAATGCTTCCAAATCGTCGCAAGTGTAAGGTGTCGGGCTTCTTTCCCATCCAAGCTTCAATTGAAGTTTTATTCCAAATCATCTCGAGTTGTTGCACATTAACAGGTCATAATTCAATAATTCTGTTTTGAATAGAGTTGCAACGATTCATATTTGAACAAGTAGTATTTATCAAAGTAATTAATGCTTTCGAAAAGAATTAGAAAGTTTGCATGCAAATAGAATATTCATACAAGTACAAAGGAATGGCACGAGCTAGAAAACTTTGCCCAATATTAAAGTATAAGCAAAAGTTAGAAAACTTGTCTTGCGTGTTCGCTATAAAATTATGGTACACGTCCTTTAAATACTCTACACATTTTAAGTCACATAGATAAAATGATTCGTCACATATGGACATTTACTAAACGCCTTTATTAACTCTATACCACATTCCATAATTCCTTCTTTTTAATTGACACTTAATCTTTTAAATAAGTTTTTTAGGTTTGTTAGATCATTATGTTATGTACATAGTGTTTATTAAATAATTACGCGACCGCCACATCTAATTGGATAGTTAAAACTTCTTGTTACATCGCATTACATGCTTAATCTTAAATTATGCTCATTAAAATAGGTTAGATTAACATCCCATGGATCATACATTTAAAGTCTCATTTCTGGGCATGATCTACTACTAGCGCGGCCGCGACCCTTTTACCCTTGATACTGGCGCGGCAGCGCCCCAACACAGTGGCACCCAATTTAGCTTGGTTTCCAGCGCGGCGGCGCTGGGTCGCAGAAAGCAGAACTAGTTTCTGCAACTCGTAATTTGTATTCTCTTTTCGTCCAGAATCCATTTCTTCCTCATCCATTGTTCAAATAAGCTCGTTTTCGATTCTATGAAATTGTTAAACATTGAACTATACACTTAAAGAACAATTATAACATTACAAAAATTTTAACAAACCATTTTAGTGACTCAAATTCAGTGTTCATGCTAGATTTTCATGTTTTAACATATTTTACTAATTCTTCCACCACTGATTCGTTTTAGTTCATTCAAATTGAGAAATCTTCGTATCTCAGAGGCGAACAGCATATTACTATCAAACGAAAACTTTAAACGTAAGATCACAGCCATATTAACCTCTAAAACAGACCAAAATGTCTAAAATCGGACCAAAAGTCCATTTCTTTCCCTTTTACACATAAATTCGAATTTGTTTGCTTTGGTTTCACTTGTGAATGACACTAGCAGTTTATTTATCACTTGAAATATCATAATTGAGTTCTTCACCAACTCATACAACCATAATAACAACTCAAAATGAAACACTTGTGGAATGGAGATTGAAAGCCTTAGGGTTTATCTCTTACCTCTTTGGCCTTCTTGGCTAGGGTGTGTTGAATACTTGTGCAAACTCCTCCTTGATCTCCTGAACACTTTCTTCAAATTCTTACCATAGACCCATTTTACTCTCTTTCTCTCTGTATTTTTCCTTACACTTGCAAAGGGATTGAATGAGAAGTGACTGGATGAAGAATAAGGGTAAATAATATTACATTCAGTGTACTGAACATTACTGGAAGAAGAAAGGATCGAGGCGTTACTGGTTGCTCAATAGTTTGGTTGCCTGCACATTTCATTCTCTCTCTTCCTAATTGGTCCAAATATATCTTCCTTGTTTTTAATTAGCTAATACATATTTACTTTGCTTGCTAAATTATTTAGCCATCTCCACTTCTCCAATTACATCCGGTTAATTCTTCCCTAATACAGATAATTATATCCCACTTATCTGCCCATAGACCAATTTTTATATTACATATCGGATTTAAATTGAGTTTATTCTAAAATTAAATCGGACATTCTATTCCCACATATTCGAAATATTTAATTTCTTACAATTGGAATTTATAATTTTAATTAGAATTTCAAGTTAATATTTTATTAATTAAATTTAGAATTCCATTTAGCCATTTATCAATTAAATTTAATTTAATTTTTTTAATTGAATTAAATATATTACTAACCCATTAGCGTACTCAAATTACGCACCAAAACATACAGTAATCCACATTATTTCAAGAATAATTTCCATCAGAATATTTATTTAATTCAATAAATATTTATATCTATTATTACAAAATTTAACTCAGGTTTCAACCATTAAACCTTCTTCTACACTTTTTTGGATGATTGAAAAAGCCTTTTGGTCACTTATCTTTGATTGTTTAAGAGAATCTTTTCATATTTAGTGAGGATGATTTGATCTTTTGGCTCCTCATAACCTTGCTCTACAATCTCCCATAGATCTTTTCAACTAAGGAAAGTATTCATTTGAATGCTCCATAGATCAAAGTTGTCTTTGGTAAGTCGAGGAAACGAGATCATTCCGGTAACCATCATCTTGTCACGACGAACTTGACTTTCATACCAATTTGTTGAAATATAAGGATTATGGTTTGTAGGAAATATTATGGAAGAAATGAATATTTGTAAGAGAATTTAAAGAAAAATGCTATTTTGTATTGAATTTGAATATCAAATTTGGCTTATACAAAATGGCATTACAATACTCCTATTCATGCTACTCCATGGAAGTTTATAGGTTTCTCAACTTTCTACCAACTTCTCCCGGAATATCTAGATATTTCTTTAACTCAATATCTAGAATATTCTACGCAAATGTTTTCTACTAACTTTAAGAACATCCTAGTTAATGGACTAATACATTAAGCCTAATTATATTCTATTTTCCAAAGCCCAAATCAAGTTTATTTTCAACATTTATAACAATGTTCCATGGTTGCTTAGGTCCAAAGATTATCTAGCCATCAATTAATTAGCACTCAAAACCTCATAATTCAACACCAGAACTAAGTGCGTAAACGAGTCAAACTAAAGCGAAAAGAGAGCTGTTCGAATTCAACTCGAAATGATAAATTCGTACTCGAAATCGACTCGTATTCGATTTGTATTTGAAAATTTCTACTCAGATTCGACTTGAAACGAATATTTATTACTCAAATTCGATCTAACTCGGATCGAATTATATTCAAACTACTCGCGATCTTCAAATTTAAGCTCGAATTCGAGTCTCCACATAATAACTAGTTTTATAATAAATATAATTATAAATTGAATTTGTTATTTTACTTAGAAATGAGAAAATATATTTACTATTACACTTTACAAATATAAAATCACAATTAAAATTAAAAACAAAATAAATTAATAATAATAATTAACTATCCTAATTTGATTTAAATTTGTATATATTATAAGAGAATGTATCAACCATCTAATCAAATATGTATCAATCGAGTATGTATCGAATCACAATCAAGAATTCGAGTAGTTTAAACCTTAAAAGAGTCGAGTATAACCTTACTTAGATTTTACTCATATTTTTATTCGGATTATTTTTAATGTTCAAATTTGAATCATATTATTAACGAATCCGAGTCTCGCTCGTATTTTTTCGAATCGAGCCCAAACTGTTAGGCTCGTTTACGGCCTTATCCAGAACCAGTTCATTTTTTTCCTTTTAATTCAATCTTGCATCAAAAATGGCAAAACCAACTGAAAGTATTTTCAGGTTGGCAAGTCCCCCGTCGCGATCGGAGCTATGGTTTTTTGGACAACAGAGTCAACGAAGAAACTCGACTCGGGGACAAGATCTTGTTTTTGAGGCTGGGTTTGGGAGAAAATGGGTAAAAATTGGTTGATTTGTGAGGTTCTCGGGGATATGAAATGGTATGGTGAAGATCAACACCATGAGCGACTGCGCCAGAAAAATGGTTCATGACTAGCGTATCGGTGGACTTCACTTGAGTGGAATCGTGCAATTTTCTATTAGCAAAATCATTAGAGAGAGAAAGAGAGAGAGAAGGGGATGATCTTGAATACTTTAATTTCAGTGGTTATGTTAATAATAAGGGTAAAATTTCAAAAAAATAGAATTTGCTATGTGACTATTATTTTTGCCATGTTAATATCAATTTGCTATGTGACTATTATTAAAAATTTAGAGGGTTTTTTATTTTTTAACGTCCTAATCTAGTACAATAATTTATGAATCATACCAGTGGACTAAGTGACCGATATTGTAGAATTTAAAAAAAACTTGATGGCTAAATTTTTGAAAAAAATGTTTGGGAGACCACCTCTACTTGTTGACAAACAAGGGCAGAGCCAGGAAATTTTTTCGTACTAGCCTACCAAGTACCAACTATATATATAAGAAATTATCCTTCCAAGATCAATCATAAATTCAAAATCATACATAGTAGTAAGGTTCAAAGGTATATAACATGTAAGGAAAAAGGAAAATAAAACACACTATTTAAGATGCATCCTTCTATGCTTTGTAGAATAGAATTCGTCTATTATAGAATCTGAATAGATATCTTCAACAAGCTCTCGTTCAATGTAAATTATCATAGAATCTGCTAAAAACCCTTCTTTCATTTTATTGTGAAAAGCAGTTTTAACATGTTTCATAACTGAAAATAGTCGTTCTGTCGTGGCAGTGAAAACAGGTAGAGTCAAAACAAGATGATTCAATCTATCAATCAAATTATAATGTTGCAACTTATTTGTTTTAACTAATCCACGACACAATTAAGTTATGGTAGACATATTTTGAAAGCTCTGATGATAGACCACATCAATTTTATAATGATTCAGCTGACATCTCATAATGCATTTCTTGTTCACTGAAATCTTCTGGATAAAATTTCTTAGCAAGCTTGCAAATATCATCAACTTTGAATGATTTAAAGTTGTCATTCTGCTCTAAAGCAGAGCTAAGTATAAGGAGTTCCACTGCTCCATCACTAAAGCTGAAATTCAACTCTTTCTACTGAAAATCTATTGCTGAATTAAACACATCAAACTGATAATGTTGGAAAACTGTCATCGATTTTTTTTGTTGCCATGAACTGTGACACCCCCCAAAATTAGGTATACATCACCCATCTTGGGTCGTCAGATACATACTACAGAATACAAATACAACTGTCGTGTACAATACGACAAAACATAAACTGTGATTTTGAATACAAATATTATCTTCTAGAGAGTATTCATACTCAAAAGGAGTCCTCATTACATTTATTAACACACCATTACATAGAATAGTGAGGACTACTAACTAATACTATCATTCGGACCATCACTCCGTTTCCCGACTTGCCCCAGCTACGTTCTCATTTCCTGAAGAGAACAGTGAAAGAAAGGGTGAGCTCAACTAGCCCAGTAAGAAATATTATGACTAAGATAATGCAGAATAAATTATCATTAGCCTTCAACAATGTTAAACTGATAAAATATAATAGACATCAAGTTTAACTGCAGCGGAACAAGCAATCCATTAAAAGAGTCAAGTAAAAATAAACTCTACTATCTTTTATGATTTAAAAGGTTTTTCAACACTGTGATCGCTGGGACTCAGCTTAATAAAATAATCCACATCATCGAATCACCCCTGCACTACGGCCAAGGATATTCGTGTATTCATTAATGGTCATGATCATGCCAACAACTGTCCACCAATGCATTACGGGCCAATGAGGACTTTTACCACATCATTTGTAACATTACGGTCATGATTATACCGAATAATCCCTGGTCATAATCATACCAAGTCCATCTATGCACTACAGGCCACAGATGACTTTCAACATTTTATAAACATGAGGATGATGACAATGATATAAGAATTCAATAAAACAAGTTCAAGAATTAACAACGTCCAAATTGTCAACATGATACTGCTTTGTGGAGTAAAATTCAAGAATGCTTAGAAGAATATTTTCATGAAAAGATACTGAATGAAACGCAATTATCAAGGATATTCCACAAATTTCATGGAGTATAGAAGTTAAAACTTAACCAACTGAGTATAATAAAGAATGGAATAACAAAAGAAATCACCATGCATGCGATAGACCGCACAGACAGGTTATTCCAACAGAATAATAAATAATGGAACCAGGTCCGGCGTAAAACGCACAGACAGGATATTCCAACAGAATAATAATAAAGACGGAACCAGGTCCGGTGTAAAACACACAGACAGGATGTTCCAACAGAATAATAATAAAGACGGAACCAGGTCCGGTGTAAAACACACAGACAGGATGTTCCAACAGAATAATAATAAAAACGGAACCAGGTCCGGTGTAAAACACACAGACAGGATGTTCCAACAGAATAATAGAAGAATGTCACCAAGTATAGGGTAGACCGCGTATACAGGTTATTCCAACAGAATAATAAGAAATGGAATAACAACAGTTCTCTTCATGAATAAGAAAGAATAACACCCCTTACCGTTTTAAAGAAGAGCTGAAATAAGGAAGTAGTTAAGTAGCAGAATACTCTTCTTCTCTCTCTCTATAGTTTCTCTCTCTAGAGTTCAGTGAATTCGTAAGAAATAATGAAGGAATGAGCTGCTATTTATAGAAAAATAGAATGCATAGTAACTAATCCATGAACGGTCCAGATTGATTACTTTAATCTGACGGTCCATATTTAAAGAAAAATCTTTTAAATAAAATATAATATATTCTATTTATAGAATAACTTTAATAAAGTATTCTGTTTTATATAAAAAGATGTTTCTGTTTTATTACGTTAATAATACGAATAAAACAAAACGTCATTATCGCTAAATAATTCATATTATTAACTGACAATAATTGAATCAAACTGAGTGACTTCTCACATAAGCATTAATAATCAATACCGTGTGCTACTATGCAACCACACGTATTACTGTACTTTTACTACCGAGTAGTTCAACAGTATCAATGGTAAAACTTCCGCCGTTATTTTTAATAAAATATTTTTGTCGTTTTCTCAATCCGACAATAATTCCGTTGTGGGGTCCACCAATGATTGTGCCGTTGTACGAATATTCCCTGTTAAAACGAATATTCCCCGACCAATCGAATATTATATAACAACTTGCGTACTTTGCAAAATTTATAAATATTACCCACAACTATAACATTATATCAAATTAACTCCATAATATTCAAAAATGATATTTATAGAAAATTCATCTTTATTTATAAAAGTTGGGGTCTTACAACCTCCCCTTCTTATGAAATTTCGCCCTCGAAATTAGGGTACGTACCTGGTATGTCGAAGAGGTAAGGATACCTTGATTTCATTTCAGATTCTAACTCCCAAGTCATTTCCTCAACATCGTGGTTTCTCCACAAAACTTTGACTTGAGGTATAACCTTGGAGCGTAGAATATGTTCCTTCTTATCCAAGATTTGAACAGGAACTTCTTCATACGTCAAATCCTCCGCTATTTCGTCCGGTTCTAACTCAATAATGTGGTTCGGGTCTTCCACATATTTGCGTAACATGGATATGTGAAAAACGTTATGAACACGAGACATACTTGGCGGTAAAGCGAGTCTATAAGCCACAGTTCCTACTCGATCGAGGATTAAAAATGGACCGATGAATCGAGGATTGAGCTTTCCTCTTTTCCAAATCTCGTAACTCCTTTCCATGGAGCAACACGTAAGAACACATGATCTCCTATATCAAATTCCACGTCCTTTCGATGAAGATCAGCATAACTCTTTTGTCGATCTTGTGAGGTTTTTATACGTTGTCGGATCGTTTGAATCTTTTCTGTAGTCATACGTACCAACTCCGGTCCCAACAACGTTGCTTCACCCACCTCATCCCAGCATACTGGAGAACGACATTTTCTTCCATACAATGCTTCGAATGGAGCCATGCCAATACTTGCTTGATAACTGTTGTTGTAGGAAAACTCCACCAATGGTAAGAACTTGTCCCAACTTCCCTTGAAGTCAAAGACACAGAGTCTTAATAAATCTTCTAGAGTTTGAATAGTCCTCTCTGATTGTCCGTCCGTCTGAGGATGATATGCCGAACTAAATCGTAAATCTGTGCCCATAGCTTTTTGTAAACTAACCCAAAATCGTGAAGTGAATCTTGGGTCTCGATCAGAAACTATGGATACTGGCATACCATGCAGTCTTACAATCTCGTTTATGTACATACGAGCAAGACGTTCAAGTGTATAAGTTTCTCGTATCGGTAAGAAATGAGCAGACTTGGTCAATCTATCAACAATGACCCAAATCGCATCTATACCTTGAGAAACCTTAGGAAGACCGGTAACGAAATCCATGGTAATGTGCTCCCACTTCCATTCTGGAATTTCAAGTGGTTGCAATGGACCTTTTGGTACTTGATGCTCCGCTTTGACTCGTTGACAAGTTAGACACCTTGAGATAAACAACGCTATCTCTCTCTTCATATTGCTCCACCAAAATGTATGACGAAGATCATGATACATTTTGGTACTTCCAGGATGGATTGCAAACGGTGTGTTGTGCGCCTCCATCATGATTTCATACTTTAAATCAGGGTTGTTAGGAACACAAAGTCTGGAGTTGACTCGAAGTATTCCTTCTTCATCGATTCTTGCTTCCGGCATAGCACCTTCTTGCACTTTCTTCCTCATACGCATCAGCTCCAGGTCTGTAGCTTGAGCAGCTTTAACTTTATCGATTAAAGTTGGTTCTACTCGTATATTCGCCATCATCACATGGGTCCCTGGAGTCTTTAACTCTATCTCCATCCTTTGCAAGTCACACAAAATGGGCCTTTGTGTTGACAATATTGCACTCGTACTTGCATATGATCTTCTACTCAATGCGTCAGCTACCACGTTCGCTTTTCCAGGATGGTATTGAATGGTATGATCATAATCTTTCAACAGTTCAAGCCAACGTCGTTGTCGCATGTTGAGTTCCTTTTGAGTGAAGAAATATTTGAGGCTTTTATGATCCGTAAAGATCTCCACCTTCTCCCCATACAAGTAATGCCTCCAAATTTTAAGTGCAAAGACAACAGCTGCCAACTCTAGATCATGAGTAGGATAATTCCTCTCATATTCCTTGAGTTGTCTTGATGCATAGGCTATGACTTTTCCATGTTGCATGAGAACGCATCCCAACCCTTTGCTCGAAGCATCACTGTAGATGACAAATCCCTCCGAGCCAGATGGTATTGTTAGAACAGGTGCTGAAATGAGTCTCCTCTTGAGTTCTTGAAAACTCTGCTCACATTCTTCGCTCCAACCGAACTTTGTATCTTTCCGAGTCAGCTGAGTTAATGGAGTAGCGATTCGAGAAAATCCTTCCACGAATCTCCGATAATAACCAGCTAAACCAAGAAAGCTACGTACTTCGGTCACTGATTTAGGTTGCTCCCAGCTTTGAATAGCTTCAATCTTTGCCGGGTCAACCGATATTCCACGACTTGATACTACGTGCCCAAGGAATGCTACCTCCTCCAGCCAGAACTCGCATTTCTTCAACTTGGCATAAAGCTTGTATTCACGAAGCTTTTGGAGTACCAGCCTCAAGTGTTGCTCATGATCTTCACGGCTTTTGGAATAAATAAGGATGTCATCAATAAAGACGACCACAAAGTGATCCAAATATTCCTTGAATACCCGGTTCATCATATCCATGAAGGCAGCAGGAGCATTAGTCAATCCAAAGGACATGACTAGGAATTCATAATGCCCGTACCGAGTTCTAAAAGCCGTCTTTGGAATATCCTCAGTTCTAACCTTCAGCTGATGATATCCAGAACGAAGATCGATCTTTGAAAAGAATTGTGCTCCTTGCAACTGGTCAAACAGGTCATCAATACGTGGCAATGGGTACCTATTTTTGATGGTGACATGATTCAACTCCCGATAATCAATACAAAGTCGCATACTTCCATCTTTCTTCTTCACGAATAGCACAGGAGCACCCCAAGGAGAAGTACTAGGACGAATAAAGCCAATGTCTAACAATTCCTGCAGTTGGATCTTTAACTCCTGAAGTTCAATAGGAGCCATTCGATATGGGGCTTTGGAAATGGGTTTTGTACCGGGTTCAAGGTCGATACAAAATTCAATTTCACGCTCTGGGGGTAGGCCAGGAAGTTCTTCAGGAATACGTCAGGGAATTTATTAACAATAGAAATATCATTCAAAACTGACGTATTTTTGTTTAGATCCGTGACATGAGCTAAGAAAGCTTGACATCCGTTTTTCAATAAACGAATAGCTTTATGGCTTGAGATGACAGCGATTGATTTTAATGGTTTGGTTGCTTGAATTCGCATAATAGGTCGATTAGGAATATGAAAGCTAACAACCTTACGAAAACAATCAATTTTTGCATGATGAGTAGTTAACCAATCAATCCCTAGAATCACGTCAAATGCAAGTATTTTTAATGAAATCAGATCGACAGGTAATGTGTGGGTACCAACTTGAACCAAACAAGACTTATAAACCGTGGATGTAATGAAGGTTTCTCCCAATGGAGTTTCAACAGATAAGTCAAAGTCTAATTTCTCCGGAGTCAAATTTAATCGATGAGCGCAAGTAGGAGAAATAAAAGAATGGGTAGAACCGGTATCAAATAAAGTATAGACTTCGTTAGAGTTTATGATAAGCTTACCCGTGATGACCTCATTCGGGTTCCTTGCTTTCTGGGAGGTCACAACAAACGCTCTCCCTTGCACTACCGGTTTTGACTTTTCTGGGACGGCCTTTGGTGTCTCCATCTTGGCTGAACTTATTTTTGGTAAACGACAAAATCGAGCTAAATGACCTTCTCTTCCACAATTATAACATGCTTTAGACGGCATCGCGCAGTTTGGACTGATGTGCCCCTCCCCTCCGCATTTGAAACATATGATAGGTGGTCGTTCTCCTTCCTTAACAACGGGTGCTGGTGCTGACGTCTTTCCATCATTGTTGAATCTCCTCTTCTTGAAATGACCATTCTTATTGTTTTGGCCCTGATTACCACCGAAGTGGTTACCATTTCTGGCCTGTTGATTCCCTCCACGCTTGTTGTCACCGCTTCGATGACTGCTCTCACTGGTATTATCATTTTGCCGACTGCTCTCTTTTGGTTGCGTTGACTCGTTATCGCGCTCCACTAACTGAGCCCTATTCACAACATCTGAATACAAACACAGTTTATGAGAAATAAGATGTTGACGTATCTCAGGTTTCAAACCTCGCAAAAATATTCGCGTCATTCGCTCTTCATTATCCACCAAGTGGGACGCAAACCGGGACAACTCAGCAAATTTAGCCTCATACTGCGACACGGTCATATTATTCTGCTCCAATTTGATGAACTCCACCTCCTTCATGTGACGAACACTTTCGGGAAAGTATTTGTCATTGAACAGCTCTTGGAACTTCTCCCAAGACATCTTCAGTGCGGCAGGTTGAGTACGCTTAATCGATTCCCACCAGTAATCTGCCTCTCCTCGCAACATAAAGGCGGCAAAGGGAACCTTTTGCTCCTCGGAGCATCCCAAGACATCAAATATCTTGGTAATCTGCTTTATCCATGTTTCCGCTATAAGTGGTTTTGGCTCTCCCTTAAACTCTGGTGGTCCCAGCTCCTTGAACTGTTTAGCGGTGACCGTCCGAGAGTTTTCAGTGTTTCCACCTATATTTTGGACAGGAGCCGCTCTCGCCTGCTGTTGCATGAACTGCATAAAGTTTCTGAACATTCCATCATTCATCATCTGGTCAGTGTTGTTGTTTGCATGAGGATTGTCACCTTCCTGATGCACATTATCCTGATTATTGATATGTGGTGAATCAACAGTCGCTGTGCTCCATTGCTATTCTCAACATTCTCAGATGCCATTTTCAGATACTGCCACAAAATAAAAGTTAATTGATATGTCATATATTATCCTTATATTATGACCGACCAATTAAATACCATGCAAATAAACTTAGGTAGGTCATACTAGCGAAGGAATTCCCCGTCTCTCCCCTCCTAGTTCTATTCTCACATCTTAGCCAGGGATCATATCCCTAAGCTCTGATACCAACTGTGACGCCCCCAAAATTAGGTATACATCACCCATCTTGGGTCGTCAGATACATAGTACAGAATACAAATACAACTTACTAATACAACTGTCGTGTACAATACGACAAAACATAAACTGTGAGTTTGAATACAAATATTATCTTCTAGAGAGTATTCATACTCAAAAGGAGTCCTCATTACATTTATTAACACACCATTACATAGAATAGTGAGGACTACTAACTAATACTATCATTCGGACCATCACTCCGTTCCCCGACTTGCCCCAGCTACGTTCTCATTTCCTGAAGAGAACAGTGAAAGAAAGGGTGAGCTCAACTAGCCCAGTAAGAAATATTATGACTAAGATAATGCAGAATAAATTATCATTAGCCTTCAACAATGTTAAACTGATAAAATATAATAGACATCAAGTTTAACTGCAGCGGAACAAGCAATCCATTAAAAGAGTCAAGTAGAAAATAAACTCTACTATCTTTTATGATTTAAAAGGTTTTTCAACACTGTGATCGCTGGGACTCAGCTTAATAAAATAATCCACATCATCGAATCACCCCTGCACTACGGCCAAGGATATTCGTGTATTCATTAATGGTCATGATCATGCCAACAACTGTCCATCAATGCACTACGGGCCAATGAGGACTTTTACCACATCATTTGTAACATTACGGTCATGATTATACCGAATAATCCCTGGTCATAATCATACCAAGTCCATCTATGCACTACAGGCCACAGATGACTTTCAACATTTTATAAACATGAGGATGATGACAATGATATAAGAATTCAATAAAACAAGTTCAAGAATTAACAACGTCCAAATTGTCAACATGATACTGCTTTGTGGAGTAAAATTCAAGAATGCTTAGAAGAATATTTTCATGAAAAGATACTGGATGAAACGCAATTATCAAGGATATTCCACAAATTTCATGGAGTATAGAAGTCAAAACTTAACCAACTGAGTATAATAAAGAATGGAATAACAAAAGAAATCACCATGCATGCGATAGACCGCACAGACAGGTTATTCCCACAGAATAATAAATAATGGAACCAGGTCCGGCGTAAACGCACAGACAGGATATTCCAACAGAATAATAATAAAGATGGAACCAGGTCCGGTGTAAAACACACAGACAGGATGTTCCAACAGAATAATAATAAAGACGGAACCAGGTCCGGTGTAAAACACACAGACAGGATGTTCCAACAGAATAATAATAAAGACGGAACCAGGTCCGGTGTAAAACACACAGACAGGATGTTCCAACAGAATAATAATAAAAACGGAACCAGGTCCGGTGTAAAACACACAGACAGGATGTTCCAACAGAATAATAGAAGAATGTCACCAAGTATAGGGTAGACCGCGTATACAGGTTATTCCAACAGAATAATAAGAAATGAAATAACAACAGTTCTCTTCATGAATAAGAAAGAATAACACCCCTTACCGTTTTAAAGAAGAGCTGAAATAAGGAAGTAGTTAAGTAGCAGAATACTCTTCTTCTCTCTCTCTCTATAGTTTCTCTCTCTAGAGTTCAGTGAATTCGTAAGAAATAATGAAGGAATGAGCTGCTATTTATAGAAAAATAGAATGCATAGTAACTAATCCATGAACGGTCCAGATTGATTACTTTAATCTGACGGTCCATATTTAAAGAAAAATCTTTTAAATAAAATATAATATATTCTATTTATAGAATAACTTTAATAAAGTATTCTGTTTTATATAAAAAGATGTTTCTGTTTTATTACGTTAATAATACGAATAAAACAAAACGTCATTATCGCTAAATAATTCATATTATTAACTGACAATAATTGAATCAAACTGAGTGACTTCTCACATAAGCATTAATAATCAATACCGTGTGCTACTATGCAACCACACGTATTACTGTACTTTTACTACCGAGTAGTTCAACAGTATCAATGGTAAAACTTTCGCCGTTATTTTTAATAAAATATTTTTGTCGTTTTCTCAATCCGACAATAATTTTGTTGTGGGGTCCACCAATGATTGTGCCGTTGTACGAATATTCCCTGTTAAAACGAATATTTCCCGACCAATCGAATATTATATAACAACTTGCGTACTTTGCAAAATTTATAAATATTACCCACAACTATAACATTATATCAAATTAACTCCATAATATTCGAAAATGATATTTATAGAAAATTCATCTTTATTTATAAAAGTTGGGGTCTTACATGAACGACATGTAGTCCTTTTGTATGAAGCATTCATATCTGGTATGTCAATGTCATTTTGTGTGCAAATTGATTACACATGCTCAAGGAGATGACCAAATCCCTCTTCTCTCAAAGTGTGAAATAGTGCTTTAGTATTTGAGACTAGATCCATGGCATTTACGATGTCAAGAGATTTGTGCTGCAAAGCTCTACAAAGTAAATCAGTAATCCCCATAATTTTATGCATCATATATAGAGTGAAAATAAATTCAAAAGACCTCATTATGATCAAACAACCACCAGCTTCTCTACGCATAGAGTTAGAGGATCCTTCTTCAACAATACTTTCACGCACTGGAATAGTTGCACCATACTTATTGTAAGACCCAAACTTATTAATGAATAAAATCAAATTTTCTCTAAATATTATTGTGAATAATAAGGGGTTAATTTGATATAATACTTTGGTTATGGGTGAAATGTGCAAATTTTGCAAAATAAGCAAGTGGTTATAAAATATTTATTTTTGGTCGGTGAATATTCGGTTGGTCGTGAAATATTCTTGCTGTCGGGGAATATTCGTACGACGACGCAGCCTTGTGTGGGCCCCATAACGGAAAGCGATTGGATGAAGAAAACGACAAGTATAAGTTGTTTATAAATAACGGCGTAGTTGTTACCGTTAATACTGTTGGAATACCCGGGGGTTAAAATACAGTAGCACACGGTATTGCACCAATTATTGATTCTTACGTAAGAAGGCACTACTCAATAATTGTTACAGTAGTTATTATTCAATATTTTATTGATTCAATAATTGCTGCGTTGATATTTTATATTATTGTTGTTTCAATAATTGTTGCTGCACAGTATTTTCATTTATCAGATCAATAATTCATATTATTTGAATAATATTATTAGATAACATTATTGGCAATGTCTAGAAAGTTCTGTCTAAGGAGAGGTTTGGTCATCTAATTGCGCGCCAGTAAGGAGAAATCCTTATTGGAAAGCCCCCTCTTTCCTGGGAACGGCCTGGTTGTCATAAATGTGATTCTGTAATATTATTTGTGAATAATTAATTATTGATTCATATGATAAGGAAATATTTATTTTATGTGGATATAAATGAGGGATATATTTTTGTGGTTAAAAATGAAGAGTTAATGTTGAGGTTTTTATCAGTATTTTTGTCGGAATGGAGGTATTAAAAATCAGGGTTTTTGAGATATTTTGCGGGGGTTATAATTTTTAATCCGACCGTTGGATCGTGGTAATTTTTGGATATGTTATACATATATAAGTTGAGTATATGTCCACAAATTTTGAACCGTTAAAAATGAACGTATGATTTATTACGAATTTTACAAGATGACTGGTTCAGAAATTGTTGAATTTTCGGAGTTTATCATTTTGGTGGAAAATTCTAGAATTGGTGGGCCCCACTTGTGGTTGGTGAAGAAATGTGCTGAATTATATTTCAAATGTGGTGGGTGGGAATAGTAGCAGGTAAAGCCATCAGGTTGCAGGTCAAACCTACCAAAATTTTCCTATAAATAGAGGGCTAAGTTAGAATTGAAAATCACACCAGAAACAAGTTTTCTCTCTTTCTCTCTCTAGATTATTGAGTGTATTTTGTGAGTATTTAGATACTTTGAGAGTTTCTATTCATCAGAGCAAGTTTCTTTCAGCCTTATACCGGTATTCCGACCAGAAGTACTGATATTTTGAGGTAAGGGATATTATTTTCTTCTTAATGATATTATTTTCTTCAATATCATTATGCTGAAATATTGATATGAGTTTTTATCAAATTTGGAACTTTTTGTGTCGGGGTTACTATTCACGTATACGGCACTATTCACGTATACGGCACTATTCACGAATACGGCACTATTCACCGAAAAATAAAATTTTCCCTTTTTGTCCAAGATGTCTATTATGGTTACTATCTTTGATTGTATCCATGTTTTGATCTTTATTTTTGAATTCTGCTTCACAATTGATTATTATGAAGTATTATTGATCTTGGATAAACTGTTATACGAATCCCTACTATTTGTCCTTCTGTCTCATTGGATTCGTTCTCTTTAAGATATTTTTCATCATCCTCAGTCCTAAATGATGATATTACTGAATATCTTTGGCCTGTAGTGCAAAGATGTATGATTACTTGATGAATATCTTTGGCCTGTAGTGCAAAGATGAACAGGTGTTGAGATGAACATGACCGACTGATGATACAAATGAATATCTTTGGCCTGTAGTGCAAAGATGAATATTTGGTTAAAGATGATTATTAATTGATGTTACAGGGATAAAATATTGATGATGGACTTTTAAATCTTAGAAGATAGTAGAATTCTTTCTCTACTTGACTCTTCTAATGGTTTGCTGTTTCCGCTGCAGTTGTTGATCTAAAACTTGTTGTCGATTATATTTTATCAGATTTTTCCCTGTTGAAGACTAACGATAATTTGTTGTATATTATCTTAGTCATAATATTCTTTACTGGGCTAGTTGAGCTCACCCTTTTCCTTTTTGTTCCATTTTTCTTCTCAGGAGGTGAGAACATAGCAGGATCTAGTCGGGGTATGGAGTGATGGTTCTAGAAAGATGTATTAGCAGTCCTCACTATTTCTGTAAAATAGTGTTTGAATAATTGTAATGAGGATTTATTTGAGTGTGGATATTGTCTAGAAGACAATATTTGTATTTAAACTCACAGTATGTGTTGTCGTATTTTGCACGACAATTGTATTATTGAAGTTGTAGTTTGCTTTCTGTACCATGTATTTGGCGACTCAGAATGGGTGTTGTATACCTATTTTGGGGGCGTCACAGTTGGTATCAGAGCTTAGGGATATGATCCCTGGCTGAGATGTGAGACAAGAACTAGGAGGGGAGAGACGGGGAATTCCTTCGCTAGTATGACCTGACTAAGTTTATTTGGTGTTTATTTGGTCGGTCAGAGTATAGGGATAATATATGACATGACTATTAACCCTTGTTTTATGGCAGTATTTAAGAATGGCAGCTGAGAACGTTAATAATGGAGTAAATCAGACCGTGGAGACACCTTTGATCACTACCCAGGGGAACGTGCAACAGGAAGGCAATATTCCTCCTGTAAACAACGTTACCGAGCAAACGATGAATGATGGAATGTTTAGGAGCTTTTTGCAGTTCATGCAAAATCAGACGAGGGAGACTCGTGTGCAGAATACGGGTGGAAATGATAACAACGCGCGGTTTGTCACAGCTAAGCAGTTCAAAGAATTGGGACCACCAGAATTTAAGGGAAAGCCGGATCCGATCATGGCGGAAACGTGGGTCAAGCAAATTACCAAGATATTTGATGTCTTGGGATGCACGGAGGAACAGAAGGTTCCATTCGCCACATTTATGTTCCGCGGTGAGGCAGACTACTGGTGGGAGTCTGTGAAGCGTACCCAGCCTGACGCACTCAACATGTCCTGGGAAACATTTCAAAAACTGTTCAATGACAAGTACTTTCCTGAAAGTATTCGTCATATGAAGGAGGTTGAGTTTATTAGACTGGAACAAAACAACATGACGGTGTCCCAGTACGAGGCGAAGTTTGCAGAGTTATCCAGGTTTGCACCTCATTTGGTCGAAAATGAGGAACGAATGACAAGGATGTTTCTGAGAGGTCTAAAACCCGAGATTCGGCAATATCTTATCTCTCATAAATTTTCTTTATATTCAGATGTTGTAAACAGGGCTCAATTATTAGAGCGAGATAATGAGTATGTGCAACCGAGGGACCACAACCAGGGTCATACCGGTGGCGGCAGTCATCGAAGCAATGAAAACCAGCAGGGAGGAAAATATTCGGACAAAAGCGGTAACCACTCTGGTGGTAATCGTGGTCGTGATAATAGAAGGAGCGAGTCGGGAGGAGATTTCAAGAAGAGAAGGTACAACAATGATAACGTGAAGACGTCAGCACAAACATCAACTGTTTCTAGGGGAGGAGAACGACCACCGGTCGTATGTTACAAATGTGGGAAAGAGGGACATATCAGCCCAAACTGCCCACAACAATCCAAGGTATGTTATAACTGTGGAAAGGAAGGTCATATAGCTCGAGAGTGTTCTGTAGCAAAACCAAGTTCAGCGGGGATGGTGACTCCAAAAGTTGTCCCGGATAAGTCGAAATCAGCGGTTCCTGGAAGGGCGTTTGTCGTGACTGGCCAAAACGCGAGAAACCCGAACGAGGTGATCACGGGTAAGCTAATCTTGAATTCTTGCGAAGTTTATACTTTACTAGATACCGGTTCTACCCATTCTTTTATCTCTCCTGCTTGTGCTCAACGTTTAAACTTGACTCCGGAGAAATTGGACTTTAACTTATCTGTTGAAACTCCGTTGGGTGAAACCTTCGTTACATCTACAGTTTATAAATCTTGCATGATCCAAGTTGGCACTATCACATTACCTGTTGATCTTATCTCTTTAAAGATACTTGCTTTTGATGTGATTTTAGGAATTGATTGGTTAACCACTCATCATGCTAAAATTGATTGTTTTCGTAAGGTTGTTAGTTTTCATATTCCTAACCAACCTGTCATACGAATTCAAACTACTAAACCACTAAAATCAGTCACTGTCATATCAAGCCACAAAGCTATTCGTTTATTGAAAAACGGATGTCAAGCTTTCTTAGCCCATGTTATGGATTTGAACAAAGACAAGTCAGATTTGAATAATATTTCTATTGTTAGAGAATTTCCGATGTATTTCCTGAAGAACTTCCCGGTCTACCCCCGGAACGAGAAATTGAATTCTTTATTGACCTTGAACCCGGTACAAAGCCCATTTCTAAAACCCCATATCGAATGGCTCCTATTGAACTTCAGGAGTTAAAAGTCCAACTACAGGAGTTGTTGGACATCGGTTTTATTCGTCCTAGTACGTCTCCTTGGGGTGCTCCTGTTTTATTCGTAAAGAAGAAAGACGGGAGTATGCGACTTTGTATTGACTATCGAGAATTGAACCATGTCACCATCAAGAATAGGTATCCGCTACCTCGCATTGATGACCTGTTTGACCAGTTGCAAGGAGCACAATTCTTTTCAAAGATCGATCTTCGTTCTGGATATCATCAGCTGAAGATTAAAACTGAGGATATTCCAAAGACTGCCTTCAGAACTCGGTACGGGCATTATGAATTCTTAGTAATGTCTTTTGGATTGACTAATGCTCCTGCTGCCTTCATGGATATGATGAACCGTGTATTCAAAGAATATTTGGATCAGTTCGTTGTTGTCTTTATTGATGACATCCTCATCTATTCCAAAAGCCGTGAAGATCATGAGCGCCATTTGAAGCTGGTACTGCAAAGGCTTCGTGAAAACAAGCTATATGCCAAACTGAAGAAATGCGAGTTCTGGCTTGAGGAAGTAGCATTCCTTGGGCACGTGGTGTCAAAACATGGAGTATCTGTCGACCCGGCGAAGATTGAAGCCATACAAAGTTGGGAGCAACCGAAGTCGGTAACCGAAGTACGTAGCTTTCTGGGCTTAGCTGGTTATTATCGGAGATTTGTGGAAGGATTTTCTCGAATCGCTACTCCGTTAACTCAGCTGACTCGGAAAGATACAAAATTCGTATGGAGTGAGGAATGCGAGAAGAGTTTCCAAGAACTCAAGAGGAGACTCATTTCGGCACCTGTTCTGACAATACCATCTGGTTCGGATGGATTTGTTATCTACAGCGATGCTTCAGGCAAAGGGTTAGGATGTGTTCTCATGCAACATGGGAAAGTCATAGCCTATGCCTCACGACAACTCAAAGAATATGAGAGGAATTATCCTACTCATGATTTGGAGTTGGCAGCAGTCGTTTTTGCGTTGAAGATCTGGAGACACTACCTTTATGGGGAGAAAGTGGAGATCTATACAGATCATAAAAGCCTCAAATATTTCTTCACCCAAAAGGAACTCAACATGCGGCAACGACGTTGGCTTGAGCTGTTGAAAGATTACGATCATACCATCCAATATCATCCTGGAAAAGCAAACGTAGTAGCTGACGCATTGAGTAGAAGATCATATGCGGGTACGAGTGCAATGTTTTTAACACAAAGGCCCATTTTGTATGACTTGCAAAGGATGGAGATAGAGATGAAGGCTCCAAGTACCCACATGATGATATCAAATATACGAGTAGAACCGACTTTAATCGATAAAGTTAAAGCTGCTCAAGCTACGGATATAGAGCTGATGCGTATGAAGAAGAAAGTGCAAGAAGGTGCTATTCCAGAAGCAAGAATCGATGAAGAAGGAATACTTCGAGTCAACTCCAGACTTTGTGTTCCTAACGATTTTGACTTGAAGCATAGAATAATGATGGAGGCACACAACACACCGTTTGCAATCCATCCTGGGAGTACCAAAATGTATCACGATCTTCGACATACATTTTGGTGGAGCAATATGAAAAGAGAGATCGCGGAGTTTATCTCGAGATGTTTAACTTGTCAACGTGTAAAAGCGGAGCATCAAGTACCAAAGGGTCCATTGCAACCACTTGAGATTCCGAAATGGAAGTGGGAACACATTACTATGGATTTTGTTACAGGTCTTCCCAAGGTTTCTCAAGGCATAGATGCGATTTGGGTTATTGTTGATAGATTAACCAAGTCCGCTCATTTCTTGCCGATACGTGAGACTTATTCCCTTGAACGTCTTGCTAGTATGTACGTGAACGAGATTGTGAGATTGCATGGCATGCCAGTATCCATAGTTTCGGATCGTGACCCAAGATTCACTTCACGATTTTGGGTTAGCTTGCAGAAAGCTATGGGCACGGATTTACGATTCAGTTCAGCATACCATCCTCAAACGGACGGACAATCAGAGAGGACTATTCAAACTCTTGAAGATCTATTAAGACTTTGTGTCCTAGATCTCAAAGGGAGTTGGGATAAGTACCTACCATTGGTGGAATTCTCCTACAACAACAGTTATCAGGCGAGCATAGGTGTGGCTCCATTTGAGGCGTTGTATGGAAGAAAATGTCGTTCTCCAGTATGCTGGGACGAGGTGGGTGAAGCAACATTGTTGGGACCAGAATTGGTACGCATTACTACAGAGAAGATCCAAACGATTCGACAACGTATACAAACGGCACAGGATCGACAAAAGAGTTATGCGGATCTTCATCGGAAGGACGTGGAATTTAATATTGGGGATCATGTATTGTTACGTGTTGCACCATGGAAGGGAGTTACAAGATTTGGGAAGAGAGGAAAGCTCAATCCAAGATTTGTTGGTCCATTTGAGATTCTTGAGCGAATAGGAAATGTGGCATATAGACTCGCATTACCTCCAAGCATGTCTCGTGTTCATAATGTTTTTCACATATCTATGCTTCGTAAATATGTTAAAGACCCGAACCACATTATTGAGTTAGAACCAGACGAGATAGCTGAAGATTTAACGTACGAGGAGGTACCTGTTAAGATCTTGGATAGGAAAGAGCATGTCCTACGCACGAAGGTTATACCACAAGTTAAGGTTTTGTGGAGAAACCATGCTATTGAAGAAATGACCTGGGAGTTGGAATCAGAAATGAAAGCGAGGTATCCTCACCTTTTTGAAACATCAGGTACGTACGTCAATTTCGAGGACGAAATTTCATAAGGAGGGGAGGTTGTAAGACCCCAACTTATTAATGAATAAAATCAAATTTTCTCTAAATATTATTGTGAATAATAAGGGGTTAATTTGATATAATACTTTGGTTATGGGTGAAATGTGCAAATTTTGCAAAATAAGCAAGTGGTTATAAAATATTTATTTTTGGTCGGTGAATATTCGGTTGGTCGTGGAATATTCTTGCTGTCGGGGAATATTCGTACGACGACGCAGCCTTGTGTGGGCCCCATAACGGAAAGCGATTGGATGAAGAAAACGACAAGTATAAGTTGTTTATAAATAACGGCGTAGTTGTTACCGTTAATACTGTTGGAATACCCGGTGGTTAAAATACAGTAGCACACGGTATTGCACCAATTATTGATTCTTACGTAAGAAGGCACTACTCAATAATTGTTACAGTAGTTATTATTCAATATTTTATTGATTCAATAATTGCTGCGTTGATATTTTATATTATTGTTGTTTCAATAATTGTTGCTGCACAGTATTTTCATTTATCAGATCAATAATTCATATTATTTGAATAATATTATTAGATAACATTATTGGCAATGTCTAGAAAGTTCTGTCTAAGGAGAGGTTTGGTCATCTAATTGCGCGCCAGTAAGGAGAAATCCTTATTGGAAAGCCCCCTCTTTCCTGGGAACGGCCTGGTTGTCATAAATGTGATTCTGTAATATTATTTGTGAATAATTAATTATTGATTCATATGATAAGGAAATATTTATTTTATGTGGATATAAATGAGGGATATATTTTTGTGGTTAAAAATGGAGTTAATGTTGAGGTTTTTGTCAGTATTTTTGTCGGAATGGAGGTATTAAAAATCAGGGTTTTTGAGATAGTTTGCGGGGGTTATAATTTTTAATCCGACCGTTGGATCGTGGTAATTTTTGGATATGTTATACATATATAAGTTGAGTATATGTCCACAAATTTTGAACCGTTAAAAATGAACGTATGATTTATTACGAATTTTACAAGATGACTGGTTCAGAAATTGTTGAATTTTCGGAGTTTATCATTTTGGTGGAAAATTCTAGAATTGGTGGGCCCCACTTGTGGTTGGTGAAGAAATGTGCTGAATTATATTTCAAATGTGGTGGGTGGGAATAGTAGCAGGTAAAGCCATCAGGTTGCAGGTCAAACCTACCAAAATTTTCCTATAAATAGAGGGCTAAGTTAGAATTGAAAATCACACCAGAAACAAGTTTTCTCTCTTTCTCTCTCTAGATTATTGAGTGTATTTTGTGAGTATTTAGATACTTTGAGAGTTTCTATTCATCAGAGCAAGTTTCTTTCAGCCTTATACCGGTATTCCGACCAGAAGTACTGATATTTTGAGGTAAGGGATATTATTTTCTTCTTAAATGATATTATTTTCTTCAATATCATTATGCTGAAATATTGATATGAGTTTTTATCAAATTTTGAACTTTTTGTGTCGGGGTTACTATTCACGTATACGGCACTATTCACGTATACGGCACTATTCACGAATACGGCACTATTCACCGAAAAATAAAATTTTCCCTTTTTGTCCAAGATGTCTATTATGGTTACTATCTTTGATTGTATCCATGTTTTGATCTTTATTTTTGAATTCTGCTTCACAATTGATTATTATGAAGTATTATTGATCTTGGATAAACTGTTATACGAATCCCTACTATTTGTCCTTCTGTCTCACTGGATTCGTTCTCTTTAAGATATTTTTCATCATCCTCAGTCCTAAATGATGATATTACTGAATATCTTTGGCCTGTAGTGCAAAGATGTATGATTACTTGATGAATATCTTTGGCCTGTAGTGCAAAGATGAACAGGTGTTGAGATGAACATGACCGACTGATGATACAAATGAATATCTTTGGCCTGTAGTGCAAAGATGAATATTTGGTTAAAGATGATTATTAATTGATGTTACAGGGATAAAATATTGATGATGGACTTTTAAATCTTAGAAGATAGTAGAATTCTTTCTCTACTTGACTCTTCTAATGGTTTGCTGTTTCCGCTGCAGTTGTTGATCTAAAACTTGTTGTCGATTATATTTTATCAGATTTTTCCCTGTTGAAGACTAACGATAATTTGTTGTATATTATCTTAGTCATAATATTCTTTACTGGGCTAGTTGAGCTCACCCTTTTTCTTTTTGTTCCATTTTTCTTCTCAGGAGGTGAGAACATAGCAGGATCTAGTCGGGGTATGGAGTGATGGTTCTAGAAAGATGTATTAGCAGTCCTCACTATTTCTGTAAAATAGTGTTTGAATAATTGTAATGAGGATTTATTTGAGTGTGGATATTGTCCAGAAGACAATATTTGTATTTAAACTCACAGTATGTGTTGTCGTATTTTGCACGACAATTGTATTATTGAAGTTGTAGTTTGCTTTCTGTACCATGTATTTGGCGACTCAGAATGGGTGTTGTATACCTATTTTGGGGGCGTCACACTTATTAATTAAGCTGCAAATAGAATCAAAATGAAGATATATAAGTACTAAATATTTGTCAAAAATTTCACTCGGGCTACAGCCCACTCCAGCCCACTAACACAAGTTATCAATGATTAAACTTATAAAAAATAAAAATAAAAATTATTAACTAAAAATGAATTTCTTTATTTTATGTAAGGGCGGATACAAGAATTTTTTCCAGCAGAGGCGGATTTTAATTAATTATTTTATTGAAATTAAATAAAAAAAACTTGAACATAATATTAAGTAATCATAGTAATTTTTATAAATTACAATAAATATTCATACCAAAAAAAGAAATTCAAATAAAAAATATTTAGAAACTTGTTTTTGTTATTTGTCATAGTTCAATTTAAATGATTCTCCAAATGCTCAAAGTCTCAAACCAAATTTGTTTTCTATATTCAAACAAAACCATGAATTAATTTAAAAGCATAAACTAGTTTTGATATCTTTTTATAAGTTTTAAATAAGTTTTACTTGAAATAAGATAAACAAACCATCCAAAAATTATATTCATAACACTAAAAATTATACAGGGTCCATTAGTTAGATGCAGAGAAATAAAGTAATTATAACAATTAGAAATGAGGGGTTGTTAAAAGCTCATAGTCAATTTCTATTTTTCATTTCCCATTATAAAATAAGGCAAAATTATTGTAAGCTATCGCAACAAAAGACATAAACTACTCAAATAAAATGATCTCATTTTTAATTGAAGATCAAACAACACAAAAATAAAAACTCAATCAGACCAAACAAACAGTAACCACAGTCAACCAAATCAATAACAAAAAAAATTTAAACTTGAATCAAATAGTCTTTCACAGTTCACACGTAAATGAACATTCAAAACAAAAAATACTTCTAAGATTTCACCAAGCTTTAAAACTAAGAAAATTTTTGTACTTTCATTTAGAATTGGTTTATGATTTTTTTGCCCCCTCCAAATTTAAATCTTCCATTAATCTACCTCCTTAAATTTATTAATTTACATATTTGTCATACCTCTATCCCTATATAAAAAATTCCAGTAGAGGCAGTAGATCTGTCACTGGTTATATGTATTTTAGCTGATAATTTTTTTTCCGAACTTTAACAAATACAAAATACACATACTTTTACGCCCTCACCTAACTTTACATTAAGTTAAGATAAGAGAGAGTATAGTGCACTTTAGTGTGATTTTAAGCCCTCACTGCAAGCATAACATACGATTTTTAGCTTTTGGCAATTACGTCATTACGATTTCTTGCAGTTGTGGTTTCAAAATCATACTAAGTAGATAACAAAATTAAAATTCTTACATATACTATAAATGATAACTAATACTACTTTCAATTAAAACAACAAACCAAAAATACAAATTATATGGTTGTCTTTAATCCAAATTCTTGCATCTAGCAACATTTAAACTAGTTAATTTTTAAGCAAAGAACCAAAAAAGTAAACAATCCTCCTCGAAAGATAAATCAAAAGGGTAATATAACAATTTCCCTAGTTGTTAGTTGTTTTGATGACATATATAACTATATATCATTATACATAAATTAATAATTATATAATCAAACGAGGTAATATTGTATACATGTCATCAAAACAATATCGTTTTGCTGACATATATGTAGTCCTGGCAAACGGCCCGGGCTGGCCCAAACGGGTTGGACCATCGCTGGGTCGGGCTATTGGCGGGGCGGGCCAAAACGGCCCAGGTTTTGGTGGTCTGAAAGTAAGCGACTCGTGGCCCAAGTTGGGCTGGACCGAGCCGACCCGCGGGCTTTTTCTTTTATTTTACTTTTTTATTTATTTTGAAAATAAATCTGTAAATCACAATGCTAATTAATAAAATTCAAATTAAAAGTGACTGCTAACAAATTAGACTAATCAACATTTAGTGCACTATACTGATGAAATGTAGCTTTAGGCTTAAAGCATTTGGCCTACTGAATCATTGAAGTAGTTGTAGTAGGCTGCAGTGAAGTGGATTTTTTTAAAGGGATGGGCGGGTCGGGCGCCCACGGGTTGGGCCTTCACGGGTCGGGCTAAAATTGGGTCGGGCCAAACACGCCCAGATTTTCATTGGCTAAAAAAGTGAAGCCCAAAATCCATTTTTTAAAGGATGGCCTAGCCCGGCCTGCGGGCCTGAGCTGATTTTGCCAGGTCTACATATATGTAGGTGTGGGGGAACACATGCATACTGTATATATAATTATCCATATGCAAATAAATATAAAAATATATATTATAGAATGCAGTCTTACAGTGCGGTGTAATTTTATGCTCTCCTTTAGGCTTTAGGTTAAGGCACTACACACATCTTTATTATCAAGTAACTAGGAATAAAGATCAGAAATTGTTGGGGCTAAATTAGCAAGACTATGATAACTTTTTCTTATAGCTATGAATGAATCCAATTGTTCGAAGTTTGTTCCAACTCACTCTATTAAATTCGACTCGAATTTAAATAAATTTCTTCATCCTTTAGCTAACGAGTTAAATTTGAATAATAAGGTGTCCAACTCAATTTTGAAAGTAGTATGCACACAAGCCAATCATGTTTGATGATAAAGTATATACTTTGTAATAATCTTATTCATTTATTAATAAAAAAATTGTTTAATTATAGCTTTTAATTTATCTACATGGTGCTATTTTTATAATATGTGATAAACACATAGTTTTGAGAAATATTTTTAGAATCATGATGATGATCATGCTAATGAAATCTAAATTCTTAGATAGCTCACAAACTAAAATTGTTCCCAATCGTTGGATTACTAAAAAGGAGATTAGTGAATCCAGATAGATTGGTGCATACGTTACTTGTTCATTGGATGAGGATGATTGATCTCATGATCATTTATGTGGAGACACTAAAGCAAGTATGTAGATGCTTATTGGAGAATAAATTCACTGAACGTGGCTCGCTAAGGAATACCTAATGGAGTTTTACTTGTCTATCAATAGGAATTCCTGAAGTGATAGTAGTACAAGTGATCCTTAGACTTGAGATCATCATAGTATCTTGTGTATAATGAATTATATTTTGACTTATTCCTTAAGACCCTTAGGGTATATCAAAGGGTATGCTTGGGAGTAATAAGTTATATATGGAGATAATCAGTTATCAATAAAGAATCTACCGCTTCTAGTAAAAGAAGAGAATGTCCTATGTGATTCAATAAATGACAACCCAGTAGTCCTTGACCAAGGTAGAATAAAATTAAAAAGGAGTTTCTAATTTGTATTATTTAGAGTTGTGCATTTAAGAATCGAAAAACTTATAATTAAATAAAATAAGACTTGACAATAATTCAATGTCTTATATTTAATTGGAACATTGTATGGTGGAAGGATTGAATTGTACGGTAACTATTTACTCAAAGGTTCTTTTATGATTATTGTTGAAATCTATATTATCTGAAAAGTTGTTGATCACTAATTAAGGAGGTTTATCCTTATTGTAGAATAAATGTTATTTATTTAAATAAAATATTAGATTAATTTATTTATTTAAATAAGATTAGAATTATTCTAATTGATTTATTCACAACCGGTTTAATATGGAGAACCTAAAGGGTCACACCATAAAAAGAAAAAATATTTATTTAAGAAGTAAATTGCATAATCGTAATAATAAGTTAAGTGTATTTAATTTAATTTATGGTGATAGAATAAATTAAATAGCTTAATATTTATTATTTAATATGTTGAAAATATTAAATATAAATTAATTAATAAGAGAAGTCTTATTATTATTATTTAATTTCTAAAGGAGTTTGAGAATTAATTAATTAAAGGTACTCTCATATATTCTTAATAAAATTAGAATGCTAATTAATTTAATTAATTAATTATTCCTAATAAGATTAGGAACCTAATTAATTAAATGAGTTTAATTAATTGAAATAAAACCAAATTCTTAAATTGTTTAGGAGGGTTGCCTACATCTATAAATAAGAGTAGTCTTATTATGGGTGAAGGTTGATTTTTTTCACAACACACGTGAATGATTTTTCCAAGAGTTGGGATAGTACGTATTTTCTATAGAGATAAAAAAACTAGAGTTTTTGTCAAACACCCATCTTCTTGAATACATCTTCTTCCTTAGTGGATCACCTCTAGAAGCCAAACACTTGGGTGGCTAACTTTGATCAAAGGAAGAAATTAAACCCGATGGATTCAAGTTGAACAATGTGGGCCCAAGTACAAAATTAGGGTTCACATGACCTAATTGAATTAAATACACAATTAGGGTTCTACGACCTCATTAAATGTGCAAATTAGGGTTCGCATAACCTAATTGAATAAAGACTGAAAAATTAAAAATAAATGTGCTAGACCCGGGAGAAGCCTCCACGTGTCCCGGGACAAAAGACTCGTGGAGGCAGCTCATTTTGGGAATTGATTGAGGGATTGGATTGGTGGCTAGAAGGACAGGGCAATATGAGAATTATTCTAATGACTAAAGGGTATTTCTGAAAATTTCCTGAAAACATATGCCTAACATGTGATTACTTAATTTCAGGAAACTCTATAAATACCCCTTCCATTCTAGGAAGGAGGAAAACTCTTTTGGTGGCTTAAGACTTGGATATTCCATCTAAAAGCACTAAAAAAAGGTTTGACCACTCTGTCAACTCGAAGGACTCAAGAAGGCTCTTCGAATCCCTGTTACCCTAACACGATTCCCGGATTCTAGGAGTTCTACCACGTGTCGTTAGAGTAATCGTCCACCTTTTCTCCTCCCCTCTTTAATCAATCAATCAATTTCGTGCTCTTCGTGGATTTCTCTCCTCCTCAGCCAACACGAAATCCTAACCGGCAAGGCGCGATTTCCTTGGCCACAACTGCGAAAAAGATTGAAGGTGAACTTGTACATGAGGAAGTTAGTTCTACAAGGGTATGAATTTAATCTTCATCTCTTTTCATCTAATTAATAATTGTACATAAAGGATGATCCGGGTATATGGTTTGTAAAATTTTAAACTCTGTTTTTACGCTTCCGCTTTACTTTGATGCATTTTGATTGTGTTCATAAATCTTACAAACCTAACAAGTTTAACTTGTTTAGGCCCTGTTCAAGTAAAGACCGACTCGTATAACCTTTAATTAATTAAATTTCTTACTTTTATAATTAAAAATAATAAATGGAAGGCTTAAGCAAGCCGAGATAGGTTTAAACTCGACTAGACTCTGTTCACTTGAGTCTAACTTGAGCTAGAGCTCTACTCGTTTACTAGACACAGGGATGGATCTGTATTTAGGGCAGCATATGTGACGCCCCCAAAATAGGTATACAACACCCATTCTGAGTCACCAAAATACATGGTACAGAAACAACTACATCATTACTATTACAACATAAGAACTGTGAGTTTAAATACAAATATTGTCATCTAGACAATATCCACACTCAAATAAGTCCTCATTACAATTATTGATACATTATTTTACAAAAATGGTGAGTACTACTAAAATAACTTCCAGAACCATCATTCCATACCCCGACTAGTACTTGCTACATTATCGCCTCCTGAGAAAAATGGAATAAAAAGGAAAAGGGTGAGCTCAACTAGCCCAGTAAAGAATATTATGACTAAGATAATACAGAACAAATTACCGTTAGTCTTCAACAGGAAAAAATCTAATAGAATACAATAGACAACAAGTTTTAAATCAATATTCGCAGCGAAAAATAATAATTCATAGAAGAGTTACATAGAGAATGAAATCTACTATTATCTATGAATTTAAAAGTCCATCATCAATATTGTATCCCTCTAACATCAATCAATATTCATCTTTACACTACAAGCCAAAGATATTTATCAGTTGGTCATGTTCATCTCAACACCTGTTCATCTTTGCACTACGGGCCAAAGATATTCATCAGAAATCATTCATCTTTGCACTACAGGCCAAAGATATTCAGTTATATCATCATTTAGGACTGAGGATGATGAAAAATATTTTAAAGGAAACGAATCCAGTGAAGCAAAATAACAAATATTAAGGATTCGTATTTCGATTTATCCATGTCCAAAAATACTTTATAAGTAATCATAGTGAAGTAAAATTCAAGAATGATCAAAACATAGATACAATCAAAGCTAGTATCCAGAATAGATATTTTGGACGAAAAGAAGAAAATTTTATTTTTCGGTGAATAGTAACTCGTGAATAGTAACTCATGAATAGTAACCCCGACATGAAAAGTTTCAAATTTGATAAAAATTTCTAACCAATATTTCGGCATAATGATATTGAAGAAATAATATCATTTTTGAATAAAATAACATCCCTTACCTCAAAATAACGGTACTTTTGATCGGAATATCGGATAGAAAGTCGAAGAAAACTTGTACCGAACAGCAACTCTCAAAGTATATAAATAGTCACAAAAATACGCTCGACAATGTAGAGAGAAAGAAAACTTATTTCTTGTGTGGTTTTTAATTCTAACCTAAGCGTCTATTTATAGGAAAATGCTAGAACGCCATAGGAGACTAAATAATAAATTAATATTATTTTAAACAATCATTCTACGTATGCTAATCAAGACTCAAGACCAGCCCCTCAATGCTAAAAATTTCAGCAGCCCATGTGTTGTCAAACAAGAGTGGGTTCCACCCATAATTTAATAAAAATTATTTTATTTTTCGAAACTTCAACAATTCATAGAAAATAGACTGTTTATTAGAAAAATACTAATTTTATGTCCATTCTGCCTGAAATCGAATTCTCTACAACTTTATAGCTTTGAGTTTTTCCAAATTCCAAGCATAAAATATCCGAAATCCACAAACGGATGATTTTTAATACATCTACACCGATAAAATACTAATAAAACACTTCAGCATTAATTCCTTCATTTTTATCCTCATAAAAATAAATATATCCATCATTTATATCCACATAAAATAAATATTTCCTTATCATATGAATCAATAATTAATTATTCACAAATAATATTACAGAATCACATTTATGACAACCAAGCCGTTCCCAGGAAAGAGGGGGCTTTCCAATAAGAATTTCTCCTTACTGGCGCGCAATTAGGTGACCAAACCTCTCCTTGACAGAACTTTCTAGACATTGCCAATAATGTTATCTAATAGAGATGCTGTGCAGTGACAATTATTGAGCAACAAAAATATAAAATATCAACGCAGCAATTATTGAAGCAATAAAATAAAATATTGAACAGTAATTACTGTAACAATTATTGAGTAGTGCCTTCTTACGTAAGAATCAATAATTGGTGCAATACAGTGTGCTACTGTGCAACAACGCGTATTACTGTGTTTTAACCACTGGGTATTCTAACAGTATTAACGGTAACAACTACGCCGTTAATTATAAACAACTTATAGTTGTCATTTTCTTCATCCAATCGCTTTCCGTTATGGGGCCCACAAAAGACAGTGCCGTCGTACGAATATTCCCCGATAGGAAGAATATTCCACGACCAAACGAATATTCCCCGACAATAATGAATATTTTATAACCACCTGCTTATTTGAAATATTTGCACATTTTACCCATAACTCACCTCATTAATCAATTTAACCCTTACTATTTTAAAATAATAAATAGAGGAAATTTAAATTTCATTTACTAATAATTTGGGGTCTTACAACTTCCCCTCCTTATGAAATTTCATCCTCGAAATTGACGTACGTACCTGGTGTTTCGAAAAGATGAGGATACCTCGCTTTCATTTCCGTTTCCAACTCCCCGGTCATTTCCTCAATAGCATAGTTTCTCCACAAAACTTTAACTTGTGGTATGACCTTCGTGCGTAGGACATGCTCCTTCCTATCCAAGATCTTGACAGGTACATCTTCGTACGTTAAGTCTTCAGCTGTCTCGTCCGGTTCTAACTCAATAATGTGGTTTGGGTCTTTCACATATTTACGTAACACAGATATATGAAAAACATTATGAATACGAGACATACTTGGAGGTAACGCGAGTCTATAGGCCACATTTCCTACTCGGTCAAGAATCTGAAATGGACCACTAAATCATGGATTGAGCTTTTCTCTCTTCCCAAATCTTGTAATTCCTTTCCATAGAGCCACACGCAACAATACATGATCCCCAATGTCAAATTTCACGTCCTTTCGATGAAGATCCGCATAACTCTTTTGTCGATCATGTGCCATTTGTATACGTTGTCGAATCGTTTGGATCTTCTCTGTAGTCATTCGTACCAACTCTGGTCCTAGCAATGTTGCTTCTCCCACCTCATCCCAACATACTGGAGAGCGACACTTTCGTCCATATAATGCTTTAAATGGGGCCACACCTATACTTGCCTGATAACTGTTATTGTAGGAGAATTCCACAAATGGTAGATACTTATCCCAACTCCCTTTGAAATCTAGGACACAAAGTCTTAATAGATCTTAAGAGTTTGAATAGTCCTCTCTGATTGTCCGTCCGTTTGAGGATGGTATACCGAACTAAATCGTAAATCTGTGCCCATAGCTTTTTGCAAGTTAACCCAAAATCTTGAAGTGAATCTTGGGTCACGATCCAAAACTATGGATACTGGCATGCCATGCAGTCTCACAATTTCATCTACGTATATACGAGCAAGACGTTCAAGGTAATAAGTCTCTCGTATCGGCAAGAAATGTGCAGACTTGGTTAATCTATCAACAATAACCCAAATCGCATCTATGCCTTGAGAAACTTTGGGAAGACCTGTAACGAAATCTATGGTAATGTGTTCCCACTTCCATTCCGGAATCTCAAGTGGTTGCAATGGACCTTTTGGCACTTGATGCTCCGCCTTTACACGTTGACAAGTTAAACACCTTGAGATAAACTCTGCGATTTCTCTCTTCATATTGTTCCACCAAAATGTATGTCGAATATCATGATACATTTTGATACTTCCAGGATGGATTACAAACGGTGTGTTGTGTGCCTCCATCATGATTCTATGCTTCAAATCAGAGTCGTCAGGAACACAAAGTCTGGAGTTAAATCTAAGTATTCCTTCTTCATCGATTCTCGCTTCTGGAATAGCACCTTCTTGCACTTTCTTCTTCATACGTATCAGCTCCGGGTCTGTGGTTTGAACAACTTTAACTTTATCGATTAAAGTTGGTTCAATACGTATACTTGACATCATCGCACTCGTTCCTATATATGATCTTCTACTCAACGCGTCAGCTACCACGTTTACTTTTCCAGGATGGTATTGAATAGTGTGGTCGTAATCTTTCAACAGCTCGAGCCAACGTCGTTGCCGCATGTTGAGTTCTTTTTGAGTGAAGAAATATTTGAGGCTTTTATGGTCTGAATAAATCTCTACTTTCTCCCCATATAGATAGTGCCTCCAGATCTTTAGCGCGAAAATGACTGTTGCCAACTCTAGATCATGAGTAGGATAATTTCTCTCATATTCTTTAAGTTGTCGCGAGGCATAGGCTATAACTTTTCCACGTTGCATGAGAACACATCCTAGCCCTTTGCCTGAAGTATCGCTGTACATAACAAATCCATCCGAACCAGATAGTATGGTCAAAACAGGTGTCGAAATGAGTCTCCTCTTAAGCTCTTGAAAACTCTTCTCGCATTCCTCGCTTCATACGAATTTGATATCTTTTCGAGTCAGCTGAGTTAACGGGGTAGAGATTCGAGAAAACCCTTCCACGAATCTCCGATAATAACCAGCTAAGCCCAGAAAGCTACGTACTTCGGTCACCGTCTTTGGTTGCTCCCAACTTTGTGTTGCTTCAATCTTCGCCGGGTCAACAGATACTCCATGTTTTGACATCACGTGCCCTAGGAATGCTACTTCCTCAAGCCAGAACTCGCATTTCTTCAACTTAGTATATAACTTATTTTCACGCAGCCTTTGGAGTACCAGCTTCAAATGGTGCTCATGATCTTCACGACTTTTGGAATATATGAGGATGTCATCAATAAAGACAACAACAAACTGATCCAAATAATCATTGAATACTCGGTTCATCATATCAATGAAAGCCGCAGGATCATTAGTCAATCTAAAAGACATGACTAGGAATTCATAATGCCCGTACCGAGTTCTGAAGGAAGTCTTCGGAATATCCTCAGTTTTAACCTTCAGCTGATGATATCCAGAACGAAGATCGATCTTTAAAAAGAATTGTGCTCCTTGTAACTGGTCAAACAGGTCATCAATACGAGGTAGCGGATACCTATTCTTGATAGTGACATGGTTTAATTCCCGGTAATCAATACAAAGTCGCATACTCCCGTCTTTCTTCTTTACGAATAAAACAGGAGCACCCCAAGGAGATGTACTAGGACGAATGAAACCGATAACTAATAACTCCTGTAGTTGGACTTTTAACTCCTGAAGTTCAATATGAGCCATTCGATATGGGGTTTTAGAAATGGGCTTTGTACCCGATTCAAGGTTAATAAAGAATTCAACATCACGTTCTGGGGGTAGACCGGGAAGCTCTTCAGGAAATACGTCAGGAAAGTCAATAACAACAGGAATATTATTCAAATTTGACGTGTCTTTATTCAAATCCATAACATGGGCTAAGAAAGCTTGACATTCGTTTTTTAATAAACGAATGACTTTATGGCTTGATATAACAGTGATTGATTTTAATGGCTTAGTTGCTTGAATTCGTACAACAGGTTGGTTAGGAATATAAAAACTAACAACCTTACGAAAATAATCAATTTTGGCATGATGAGTAGTTAACCAATCAATCCCTAAGATCACATCAAAAGCAAGTATCTTTAAAGAGATAAGGTTAACAGGTAATGTGATGGTGCCAACTTGGATCAAACAATATTTATAAACAGTGGATGTGATGAAAGTTTCTCCTAACGGAGTCTCCACAGATAAATCAAAGTCTAACTTCTTCGGAGTTAAGTTTAAACGTTGAGCACAAGTAAGAGAAATAAATGAATGGGTAGCACCAGTATCTAGCAAGGTATAAACTTCGCATGAATTTATGATTAGCTTACCCATGATCACCTCGTTTGGATTCCTCGCATGTTGACCAGTCACGACAAACGCTCTTCCAGAAACCGTTGACTTTATCTTTTTTGGGACAGCTTTTTAAGTCACCATCCCCGCTGGACTTGGTTTCGCTACAGTGCAATCTCGAGCGATATGTCCTTCCTTTCCACAATTATAATATACCTTAAACTGTTGTGGGCAGTTTGGGCTGATATGTCCTTCTTTTCCGCACTTATAGCATATAACCGGTGGTCGTTCTCCTCCATTGGAACCAGTTGCTGCTGGTGCTGACGTCTTCGTATTGTCATTGTTGAATCTCCTCTTTTTAAAATCTCCTCCCGACTCGCTTCTTCTATTTTCATAGCCGCGATTACCACCAGAGTGGTTGCCGTTCTTGTCTGTATTTTTCTTTCTCCGCTGGTTATCATTGTTCTGATGACTGTTGTCACCGATATGATCCTGGTTGTGGTCCCTCAGTTGACCGTACTAGTTATCTCGCTCTAATAATTGAGCCATGTTGACAACATCTGAATAGAGAGAAAATTTATGAGAAATGAGATATTGACGTATGCCGGGTTTCAAACCTCTCAGAAATATCCTCGTCATACGTTCCTCATTCTCCATCAAATGAGGTGCAAACCTGGACAACTCTGTAAATTTCGCCTCATACTGAGACACCGTCATGTTATTCTGTTCCAGTCTAATAAACTCTACCTCCTTCATATGACGAATACTTTCAGAAAAATACTTGTCATTGAACAGTTTCTGAAATGTCTCCCAAGACATGCTGAGTGCGGCTGGATGGGTACGCTTCACAGACTCCCACCAGTAGTCTGCCTCGCCATGGAATATAAATGTGGCGAATGGAACCTTCTGTTCCTCCGTGCATCCCAAGACATCGAATATCTTGGTAATTTGCTTGACCCACATTTCCGCCATGATCGGATCCGGCTTTCCCTTAAATTCTAGTGGTCCCAATTCTTTGAACTGTTTGGCTGTGACAAACCGTGAATTGCTATCATTTCCTCCTGTATTTTGAACACGAGTCTCCCTCGTCTAGTTTTACATGAATTGCAAAAAACTTCTAAACATCCCATCGTTCATCATCTGCTCATTAGTGTTGTTCACAAGAGGAACATTGCCAGCCTGTTGCACGTTCTCCTCGTTGGTGAGCACAGGTGTCTCTACGGTGTCATTTACTCCACTGTTAACATTCTCAATCAACATTCTCAAATACTGCCATAAAATAAGGGCTAATTAAACAAATTAAAAAATCACATACTACCCTTATATTATGACCGACCAAAAAATAAGCTTACGTAGGACATACTAGCGAAGGATTTACTCGTCTCTCTCCTCCTAGTTCTATTCCCCGATCTCCGCCAGAGATCATATCCCTAAGCTCTGATACCAACTGTGACGCCCCCAAAATAGGTATACAACACCCATTCTGAGTCGCCAAAATACATGGTACAGAAATAACTACATCATTACTATTACAACATAAGAACTGTGAGTTTAAATACAAATATTGTCATCTAGACAATATCCACACTCAAATAAGTCCTCATTACAATTATTGATACATTATTTTACAAAAATGGTGAGTACTACTAAAATAACTTCCAGAACCATCATTCCATACCCCGACTAGTACTTGCTACATTATCGCCTCCTGAGAAAAATGGAATAAAAAGGAAAAGGGTGAGCTCAACTAGCCCAGTAAAGAATATTATGACTAAGATAATACAGAACAAATTACCGTTAGTCTTCAACAGGAAAAAATCTAATAGAATACAATAGACAACAAGTTTTAAATCAATATTCGCAGCGGAAAATAATAATTCATAGAAGAGTTACGTAGAGAATGAAATCTACTATTATCCATGAATTTAAAAGTCCATCATCAATATTTTATCCCTGTAACATCAATCAATATTCATCTTTGCACTACAAGCCAAAGATATTCATCAGTTGGTCATGTTCATCTCAACACCTGTTCATCTTTGCACTACGGGCCAAAGATATTCATCAGAAATCATTTATCTTTGCACTACAGGCCAAAGATATTTAGTTATATTGTAAGACCCCAAATTATTAATAAATAAAATTTAAATTTCCTCTATTTATTATTTTGAAATAGTAAGGGTTAAATTGATTAATGAGGTTAGTTATGGGTAAAATGCTCAAATATTTCAAATAAGCAAGTGGTCATAAAATATTCATTGTTATCGGAGAATATTCGTTTGGTCGTGGAATATTCTTGTTGTCGGAGAATATTCGCACGACGGCGCAACCTTGTGCGGGCCCCATAACGGAAAGCGATTAGATGAAGAAAACGACAAAAACAAGTTAGTTATAAATAACGGCGTAGTTGTTACCGTTAATACTGTTAGAATACCCGGTGGTTAAAACACAATAATACGCGTTGTTGCACAGTAGCACACGGTATTGCACCAATTATTAATTTTTACGTAAGAATGCATTACTCAATAATTGTTACAGTAATTACTGTTCAGTATTTTATTTTATTGATTCAATAATTGTTGCGTTGATATTTTATATTACTGTTGTTTTAATAATTGTCACTACACAATATTTTCTATTATCGGAGCAATAATTCATATTACCTAAATAATATTATTAGATAACATTATTGGTAACGTCTAAAAAGTTCTGTCTAAGGAGAGGTTTGGTCATCTAATTGCGCGCCAATAAGGAGAGATCCTTATTGGAAAGCCTCCTCTTTCCTGGGAACTGCCTGGTTGTCAGTATTGTGATTCTGTAATATTATTTGTGAATAATTAATTATTGATTTATATGATGAGGAAAATATTGATTTTATGTGGATATAGATGGAGAAAATTTTTAATGTGACAATTGTTGAAAATTAATATTTTATCTTTTTCTGATAAAATAATTCATTTAATTATATTATTTTAATAATATACTAATGGTGATATTTTTACAATGAATGTGAGATATATGAGTATATGAGGAGGAAGAGTATTTTGTGACATTAAATGATTAACACATGTTTTGTGTGTCGGTGGACCCTAATAATTGACTGAAATTTGATTATAGCCTGTAAAATCGTCTGTTTATGGATTTCGGTCAATTTCTGTTTGAAATTTGGAAAAATTTTCTTCTGCAAAGTTGTAGATAATGGAATTTCCTATGAAAGGTGGTGAGTTTTGAATTTTTCTAACAAAAAGGCTATTTATTATGAATTATTGAAGTTTCAGAGTTCCAAAATAATTAATTTTTGAAGTTTTAAATTTTTTTATAAAAAACGTTTTTTTCATTGTTGGGACTCATTTAACATGTGATTAGGTGGCTGAATTCAGATGCTAGGTGTGCGTAAGAATTTTATTTAAAAATAATATTATTATATTAAATTTTCTGCTTTGGTGCTCTAAGTATTTTTCTATAAATAGGGTGCTTAGGTTAGAATTGAAAATCACACCAGAAACTATAGATTTCTCTCTCTTTCTCTCTCTATAATATCGAGCGTATTTTGTGAGTATTTTTATACTTTGAGTATTGCTATACGGTGCAAGTTTCCTTCAGCACTATATCCGGTAGTCCAGCCAGAAGTACTATTCTTTCGAGATAAGGGATGTTATTTTATTCGAAAATGATATTATTTCTTCAATATCATTATGCCGAAATATTGGTTGGAAATTTTTATCAAATTTGAAATTTTTTATGTCGGGATTACTATTCATGAGTTACTATTCACGAGTTACTATTCACCGAAAAATGAAATTTTCTTCTTTTGTCCAAAATATCTATTCTGGATACTAGCTTTGATTGTATCCATGTTTTGATCATTCTTGAATTTTACTCCACTATGATTGTTTATGAGATATTTTTGGACATGGATAAACTGTAATACGAATCCCTAATATTTGTTATTTTGTTTCACTGGATTTGTTTCCTTTAAAATATTTTTCATCATCCTCAGTCCTAAATGATGATATAACTGAATATCTTTGGCCTGTAGTGCAAAGATGAATGATTTCTGATGAATATCTTTGGCCCGTAGTGCAAAGATGAACATGTGTTGAGATGAACATGACCAACTGATGAATATCTTTGGCTTGTAGTGCAAAGATGAATATTGATTGATGTTACAGGGATAAAATATTGATGATAGACTTTTTAATTCATGGATAATAGCAGATTTCATTCTCTACGTAACTCTTCTATGAAATATTATTTTCCGCTGCGAATATTGATTTAAAACTTGTTGTCTATTGTATTCTATTAGATTTTTCCCTGTTGAAGACTAACGATAATTTGTTCTGTATTATCTTAGTCATAATATTCTTTACTGGGCTAGTTGAGCTCACCCTTTTCCTTTTTGTTCTATTTTTCTCAGGAGGCGAGAATATAGCAAGTACTAGTCGGGGTATGGAATGATGGTTCTAGAAGTTATTTTAGTAGTCCTCACCATTTTTGTGAAATAATGTATCAATAATTGTAATGAGGACTTTTTGAGTGTGGATATTGTGACGCCCCCAAAATAGGTATACAACACCCATTCTGAGTCGCCAAATACATGGTACAGAAAACAAACTACAACTTCAATAATACAATTGTCTTGCAAAATACGACAACACATACTGTGAGTTTAAATACAAATATTGTCTTCTAGACAATATCCACACTCAAATAAATCCTCATTACAATTATTCAAACACTATTTTACAGAAATAGTGAGGACTGCTAAAACATCTTTCTAGAACCATCACTCCATACCCCGACTAGATCCTGCTATGTTCTCACCTCCTGAGAAGAAAAATGGAACAAAAAGGAAAAGGGTGAGCTCAACTAGCCCAGTAAAGAATATTATGACTAAGATAATATACAACAAATTATCGTTAGTCTTCAACAGGGAAAAATCTGATAAAATATAATCGACAACAAGTTTTAGATCAACAACTGCAGCGGAAACAACAAACCATTAGAAGAGTCAAGTAGAGAAAGAATTCTACTATCTTCTAAGATTTAAAAGTCCATCATCAATATTTTATCCCTGTAACATCAATTAATAATCATCTTTAACCAAATATTCATCTTTGCACTACAGGCCAAAGATATTCATTTGTATCATCAGTCGGTCATGTTCATCTCAACACCTGTTCATCTTTGCACTACAGGCCAAAGATATTCATCAAGTAATTATACATCTTTGCACTACAGGCCAAAGATATTCATTAATATCATCATTTAGGACTGAGGATGATGAAAAATATCTTAAAGAGAACGAATCCAATGAGACAGAAGGACAAATAGTAGGGATTCGTATAACAGTTTATCCAAGATCAATAATACTTCATAATAATCAATTGTGAAGCAGAATTCAAAAATAAAGATCAAAACATGGATACAATCAAAGATAGTAACCATAATAGACATCTTGGACAAAAAGGGAAAATTTTATTTTTCGGTGAATAGTGCCGTATTCGTGAATAGTGCCGTATACGTGAATAGTGCCGTATACGTGAATAGTAACCCCCGACACAAAAAGTTCCAAATTTGATAAAAACTCATATCAATATTTCAGCATAATGATATTGAAGAAAATAATATCATTAAGAAGAAAATAATATCCCTTACCTCAAAATATCAGTACTTCTGGTCGGAATACCGGTATAAGGCTGAAAGAAACTTGCTCTGATGAATAGAAACTCTCAAAGTATCTAAATACTCACAAAATACACTCAATAATCTAGAGAGAGAAAGAGAGAAAACTTGTTTCTGGTGTGATTTTCAATTCTAACTTAGCCCTCTATTTATAGGAAAATTTTGGTAGGTTTGACCTGCAACCTGATGGCTTTACCTGCTACTATTCCCACCCACCACATTTGAAATATAATTCAGCACATTTCTTCACCAACCACAAGTGGGGCCCACCAATTCTAGAATTTTCCACCAAAATGATAAACTCCGAAAATTCAACAATTTCTGAACCAGTCATCTTGTAAAATTCATAATAAATCATACGTTCATTTTTAACGGTTCAAAATTTGTGGACATATACTCAACTTATATATGTATAACATATCCAAAAATTACCACGATCCAACGGTCGGATTAAAAATTATAACCCCCGCAATATATCTCAAAAACCCTGATTTGATTTTAATACCTCCATTCCGACAAAAATACTGATAAAAACCTCAACATTAACTCCTTCATTTTTAACCACAAAAATATATCCCTCATTTATATCCACATAAAATAAATATTTCCTTATCATATGAATCAATAATTAATTATTCACAAATAATATTACAGAATCACATTTATGACAACCAGGCCGTTCCCAGGAAAGAGGGGGCTTTCCAATAAGGATTTCTCCTTACTGGCGCGCAATTAGATGACCAAACCTCTCCTTAGACAGAACTTTCTAGACATTGCCAATAATGTTATCTAATAATATTATTCAAATAATATGAATTATTGATCTGATAAATGAAAATACTGTGCAGCAACAATTATTGAAACAACAATAATATAAAATATCAACGCAGCAATTATTGAATCAATAAAATAAAATATTGAATAATAACTACTGTAACAATTATTGAGTAGTGCCTTCTTACGTAAGAATCAATAATTGGTGCAATACCGTGTGCTACTGTATTTTAACCACCGGGTATTCCAACAGTATTAACGGTAACAACTACGCCGTTATTTATAAACAACTTATACTTGTCGTTTTCTTCATCCAATCGCTTTCCGTTATGGGGCCCACACAAGGCTGCGTCGTCGTACGAATATTCCCCGACAGCAAGAATATTCCACGACCAACCGAATATTCACCGACCAAAAATAAATATTTTATAACCACTTGCTTATTTTGCAAAATTTGCACATTTCACCCATAACCAAAGTATTATATCAAATTAACCCCTTATTATTCACAATAATATTTAGAGAAAATTTGATTTTATTCATTAATAAGTTGGGGTCTTACAACCTCCCCTCCTTATGAAATTTCGTCCTCGAAATTGACGTACGTACCTGATGTTTCAAAAAGGTGAGGATACCTCGCTTTCATTTCTGATTCCAACTCCCAGGTCATTTCTTCAATAGCATGGTTTCTCCACAAAACCTTAACTTGTGGTATAACCTTCGTGCGTAGGACATGCTCTTTCCTATCCAAGATCTTAACAGGTACCTCCTCGTACGTTAAATCTTCAGCTATCTCGTCTGGTTCTAACTCAATAATGTGGTTCGGGTCTTTAACATATTTACGAAGCATAGATATGTGAAAAACATTATGAACACGAGACATGCTTGGAGGTAATGCGAGTCTATATGCCACATTTCCTATTCGCTCAAGAATCTCAAATGGACCAACAAATCTTGGATTGAGCTTTCCTCTCTTCCCAAATCTTGTAACTCCCTTCCATGGTGCAACACGTAACAATACATGATCCCCAATATTAAATTCCACGTCCTTCCGATGAAGATCCGCATAACTCTTTTGTCGATCCTGTGCCGTTTGTATACGTTGTCGAATCGTTTGGATCTTCTCTGTAGTAATGCGTACCAACTCTGGTCCCAACAATGTTGCTTCACCCACCTCGTCCCAGCATACTGGAGAACGACATTTTCTTCCATACAACGCCTCAAATGGAGCCATACCTATGCTCGCCTGATAACTGTTGTTGTAGGAGAATTCCACCAATGGTAGGTACTTATCCCAACTCCCTTTGAGATCTAAGACACAAAGTCTTAATAGATCTTCAAGAGTTTGAATAGTCCTCTCTGATTGTCCGTCCGTTTGAGGATGGTATGCTGAACTGAATCGTAAATCCGTGCCCATAGCTTTCTGCAAGCTAACCCAAAATCGTGAAGTGAATCTTGGGTCACGATCCGAAACTATGGATACTGGCATGCCATGCAATCTCACAATCTCGTTCACGTACATACTAGCAAGACGTTCAAGGGAATAAGTCTCACGTATCGGCAAGAAATGAGCGGACTTGGTTAATCTATCAACAATAACCCAAATCGCATCTATGCCTTGAGAAACCTTGGGAAGACCCGTAACAAAATCCATAGTAATGTGTTCCCACTTCCATTTCGGAATCTCAAGTGGTTGCAATGGACCCTTTGGTACTTGATGCTCCGCTTTTACACGTTGACAAGTTAAACATCTCGAGATAAACTCCGCGATCTCTCTTTTCATATTGCTCCACCAAAATGTATGTCGAAGATCGTGATACATTTTGGTACTCCCAGGATGGATTGCAAACGGTGTGTTGTGTGCCTCCATCATTATTCTATGCTTCAAGTCAAAATCGTTAGGAACACAAAGTCTGGAGTTGACTCGAAGTATTCCTTCTTCATCGATTCTTGCTTCTGGAATAGCACCTTCTTGCACTTTCTTCTTCATACGCATCAGCTCTATATCCGTAGCTTGAGCAGCTTTAACTTTATCGATTAAAGTCGGTTCTACTCGTATATTTGATATCATCATGTGGGTACTTGGAGCCTTCATCTCTATCTCCATCCTTTGCAAGTCATACAAAATGGGCCTTTGTGTTAAAAACATTGCACTCGTACCCGCATATGATCTTCTACTCAATGCGTCAGCTACTACGTTTGCTTTTCCAGGATGGTATTGGATGGTATGATCGTAATCTTTCAACAGCTCAAGCCAACGTCGTTGCCGCATGTTGAGTTCCTTTTGGGTGAAGAAATATTTGAGGCTTTTATGATCTGTATAGATCTCCACTTTCTCCCCATACAGGTAGTGTCTCCAGATCTTCAACGCAAAAACGACTGCTGCCAACTCCAAATCATGAGTAGGATAATTCCTCTCATATTCTTTGAGTTGTCGTGAGGCATAGGCTATGACTTTCCCATGTTGCATGAGAACACATCCTAACCCTTTGCCTGAAGCATCGCTGTAGATAACAAATCCATCCGAACCAGATGGTATTGTCAAAACAGGTGCCGAAATGAGTCTCCTCTTGAGTTCTTGGAAACTCTTCTCGCATTCCTCACTCCATACGAATTTTGTATCTTTCCGAGTCAGCTGAGTTAACGGAGTAGCGATTCGAGAAAATCCTTCCACAAATCTCCGATAATAACCAGCTAAGCCCAGAAAGCTACGTACTTCGGTTACCGACTTCGGTTGCTCCCAACTTTGTATGGCTTCAATCTTCGCCGGGTCGACAGATACTCCATGTTTTGACACCACGTGCCCAAGGAATGCTACTTCCTCAAGCCAGAACTCGCATTTCTTCAGTTTGGCATATAGCTTGTTTTCACGAAGCCTTTGCAGTACCAGCTTCAAATGGCGCTCATGATCTTCACGGCTTTTGGAATAGATGAGGATGTCATCAATAAAGACAACAACGAACTGATCCAAATATTCTTTGAATACACGGTTCATCATATCCATGAAGGCAGCAGGAGCATTAGTCAATCCAAAAGACATTACTAAGAATTCATAATGCCCGTACCGAGTTCTGAAGGCAGTCTTTGGAATATCCTCAGTTTTAATCTTCAGCTGATGATATCCAGAACGAAGATCGATCTTTGAAAAGAATTGTGCTCCTTGCAACTGGTCAAACAGGTCATCAATGCGAGGTAGCGGATACCTATTCTTGATGGTGACATGGTTCAATTCTCGATAGTCAATACAAAGTCGCATACTCCCGTCTTTCTTCTTTACGAATAAAACAGGAGCACCCCAAGGAGACGTACTAGGACGAATAAAACCGATGTCCAACAACTCCTGTAGTTGGACTTTTAACTCCTGAAGTTCAATAGGAGCCATTCGATATGGGGTTTTAGAAATGGGCTTTGTACCGGGTTCAAGGTCAATAAAGAATTCAATTTCTCGTTCCGGGGGTAGACCGGGAAGTTCTTCAGGAAATACATCGGAAAATTCTCTAACAATAGAAATATTATTCAAATCTGACTTGTCTTTGTTCAAATCCATAACATGGGCTAAGAAAGCTTGACATCCGTTTTTCAATAAACGAATAGCTTTGTGGCTTGATATGACAGTGACTGATTTTAGTGGTTTAGTAGTTTGAATTCGTATGACAGGTTGGTTAGGAATATGAAAACTAACAACCTTACGAAAACAATCAATTTTAGCATGATGAGTGGTTAACCAATCAATTCCTAAAATCACATCAAAAGCAAGTATCTTTAAAGAGATAAGATCAACAGGTAATGTGATAGTGCCAACTTGGATCATGCAAGATTTATAAACTGTAGATGTAACGAAGGTTTCACCCAACGGAGTTTCAACAGATAAGTTAAAGTCCAATTTCTCCGGAGTCAAGTTTAAACGTTGAGCACAAGCAGGAGAGATAAAAGAATGGGTAGAACCGGTATCTAGTAAAGTATAAACTTCGCAAGAATTCAAGATTAGCTTACCCGTGATCACCTCGTTCGGGTTTCTCGCGTTTTGGCCAGTTACGACAAACGCTCTTCCAGGAACCGCTGATTTCGACTTATCCGGGACAGCCCTTGGAGTCACCACTCCCCGCTGAACTTGGTTTCGCTACAGAACAATCTCGAGCTATATGGCCTTCCTTCCCACAGTTGTAACACACCTTGGATTGTTGTGGACAGTTTGGGCTGATATGTCCCTCTTTCCCGCATTTGTAACATCTAACTGGCGGTCGTTCTCCTCCCCTAAAATTTGTTGTTGGTGCTGGTGCTGTGCTGATGTCTTCCCGTCATTGTTGAATCTCCTCTTTCTGAAATTTCCACTTGACTCACCTCTCCTATTATCATGGCCACGATGACCACCCGAGTGGTTACCGCCTTTGTTCGTATTTTTCCCTCCTCGTTGGTTATCATCGCTCTGATGACTGCTGTCACCGGTATGACCCTGGTTGTGGTCCCTCGGTTGACATACTCATTATCTCGCTCTAATAATTGGCCCTGTTGACAACATCTGAATATAAGAAAATTTATGAGAGATAAGATATTGACGAATCTCAGGTTTTAAACCTCTCAGAAACATCCTTGTCATTCGTTCCTCATTTTCGACCAAATGAGGTGCAAACCTGGATAACTCTGCAAACTTCGCCTCGTACTGGGACACCGTCATGTTGTTTTGTTCCAGTCTAATAAACTCAACCTCCTTCATATGACGAATACTTTCAGGAAAGTACTTGTCATTGAACAGTTTTTGAAATGTTTCCCAGGACATGTTGAGTGCGTCAGGCTGGGTACGCTTCACAGACTCCCACCAGTAGTCTGCCTCACCGCGGAACATAAATGTGGCGAATGGAACCTTCTGTTCCTCCGTGCATCCCAAGACATCAAATATCTTGGTAATTTGCTTGACCCACGTTTCCGCCATGATCGGATCCGGCTTTCCCTTAAATTCTGGTGGTCCCAATTCTTTGAACTGCTTAGCTGTGACAAACCGCGCGTTGTTATCATTTCCACCCGTATTCTGCACACGAGTCTCCCTCGTCTGATTTTGCATGAACTGCAAAAAGCTCCTAAACATTCCATCATTCATCGTTTGCTCGGTAACGTTGTTTACAGGAGGAATATTGCCTTCCTGTTGCACGTTCCCCTGGGTAGTGATCAAAGGTGTCTCCACGGTCTGATTTACTCCATTATTAACGTTCTCAGCTGCCATTCTTAAATACTGCCATAAAACAAGGGTTAATAGTCATGTCATATATTATCCCTATACTCTGACCGACCAAATAAACACCAAATAAACTTAGTCAGGTCATACTAGCGAAGGAATTCCCCGTCTCTCCCCTCCTAGTTCTTGTCTCACATCTCAGCCAGGGATCATATCCCTAAGCTCTGATACCAACTGTGACGCCCCCAAAATAGGTATACAACACCCATTCTGAGTCGCCAAATACATGGTACAGAAAGCAAACTACAACTTCAATAATACAATTGTCGTGCAAAATACGACAACACATACTGTGAGTTTAAATACAAATATTGTCTTCTAGACAATATCCACACTCAAATAAATCCTCATTACAATTATTCAAACACTATTTTACAGAAATAGTGAGGACTGCTAAAACATCTTTCTAGAACCATCACTCCATACCCCGACTAGATCCTGCTATGTTCTCACCTCCTGAGAAGAAAAATGGAACAAAAAGGAAAAGGGTGAGCTCAACTAGCCCAGTAAAGAATATTATGACTAAGATAATATACAACAAATTATCGTTAGTCTTCAACAGGGAAAAATCTGATAAAATATAATCGACAACAAGTTTTAGATCAACAACTGCAGCGGAAACAACAAACCATTAGAAGAGTCAAGTAGAGAAAGAATTCTACTATCTTCTAAGATTTAAAAGTCCATCATCAATATTTTATCCCTGTAACATCAATTAATAATCATCTTTAACCAAATATTCATCTTTGCACTACAGGCCAAAGATATTCATTTGTATCATCAGTCGGTCATGTTCATCTCAACACCTGTTCATCTTTGCACTACAGGCCAAAGATATTCATCAAGTAATTATACATCTTTGCACTACAGGCCAAAGATATTCATTAATATCATCATTTAGGACTGAGGATGATGAAAAATATCTTAAAGAGAACGAATCCAATGAGACAGAAGGACAAATAGTAGGGATTCGTATAACAGTTTATCCAAGATCAATAATACTTCATAATAATCAATTGTGAAGCAGAATTCAAAAATAAAGATCAAAACATGGATACAATCAAAGATAGTAACCATAATAGACATCTTGGACAAAAAGGGAAAATTTTATTTTTCGGTGAATAGTGCCGTATTCGTGAATAGTGCCGTATACGTGAATAGTGCCGTATACGTGAATAGTAACCCCCGACACAAAAAGTTCCAAATTTGATAAAAACTCATATCAATATTTCAGCATAATGATATTGAAGAAAATAATATCATTAAGAAGAAAATAATATCCCTTACCTCAAAATATCAGTACTTCTGGTCGGAATACCGGTATAAGGCTGAAAGAAACTTGCTCTGATGAATAGAAACTCTCAAAGTATCTAAATACTCACAAAATACACTCAATAATCTAGAGAGAGAAAGAGAGAAAACTTGTTTCTGGTGTGATTTTCAATTCTAACTTAGCCCTCTATTTATAGGAAAATTTTGGTAGGTTTGACCTGCAACCTGATGGCTTTACCTGCTACTATTCCCACCCACCACATTTGAAATATAATTCAGCACATTTCTTCACCAACCACAAGTGGGGCCCACCAATTCTAGAATTTTCCACCAAAATGATAAACTCCGAAAATTCAACAATTTCTGAACCAGTCATCTTGTAAAATTCATAATAAATCATACGTTCATTTTTAACGGTTCAAAATTTGTGGACATATACTCAACTTATATATGTATAACATATCCAAAAATTACCACGATCCAACGGTCGGATTAAAAATTATAACCCCCGCAATATTTCTCAAAAACCCTGATTTTTTTTAATACCTCCATTCCGACAAAAATACTGATAAAAACCTCAACATTAACTCCTTCATTTTTAACCACAAAAATATATCCCTCATTTATATCCACATAAAATAAATATTTCCTTATCATATGAATCAATAATTAATTATTCACAAATAATATTACAGAATCACATTTATGACAACCAGGCCGTTCCCAGGAAAGAGGGGGCTTTCCAATAAGGATTTCTCCTTACTGGCGCGCAATTAGATGACCAAACCTCTCCTTAGACAGAACTTTCTAGACATTGCCAATAATGTTATCTAATAATATTATTCAAATAATATGAATTATTGATCTGATAAATGAAAATACTGTGCAGCAACAATTATTGAAACAACAATAATATAAAATATCAACGCAGCAATTATTGAATCAATAAAATAAAATATTGAATAATAACTACTGTAACAATTATTGAGTAGTGCCTTCTTACGTAAGAATCAATAATTGGTGCAATACCGTGTGCTACTGTATTTTAACCACCGGGTATTCCAACAGTATTAACGGTAACAACTACGCCGTTATTTATAAACAACTTATACTTGTCGTTTTCTTCATCCAATCGCTTTCCGTTATGGGGCCCACACAAGGCTGCGTCGTCGTACGAATATTCCCCGACAGCAAGAATATTCCACGACCAACCGAATATTCACCGACCAAAAATAAATATTTTATAACCACTTGCTTATTTTGCAAAATTTGCACATTTCACCCATAACCAAAGTATTATATCAAATTAACCCCTTATTATTCACAATAATATTTAGAGAAAATTTGATTTTATTCATTAATAAGTTGGGGTCTTACAGATATTGTCTAGATGATAATATTTGTATTTAAACTCACAGTTATGTGTGTAATAATAAAAATGTAGTTATTTCTGTACCATGTATTTTGGCGACTTTAAATGGGTGTTCTATACCTATTTTGGGGCGTCACAGTTGGTAACAGAGCTTAGAGATATGATCTCTGGTGGAGATCGAGGAATAGAACTAGGAGGGGAGAGACGAGTAAATCCTTCGCTAGTGTGTCCTACCTAAGCTTATTTGTTGGTCGATCATAATATAGGGATATTATGTGATATGTTAATTTGTTAAATTAACCTTTATTTTATGGCAGTATTTGAGAATGTCGAATGAGAATGTTAATAGTGGAGTAAATGAGACGGTAGAGATGCCTATACTCACCAACGAGGAGAACGTGCAACAGGCTGGCAATGTTCCTCCTGTGAACAACACCACTGAGCAGACGATGAACGATGAGATGTTTAGAAGCTTTTTGCGATTCATGCAAAACCAGACAAAGGAGATTCCTGTTCAAAATATAGGAAGAAACAATAGCAACGCACAGCTGGTTATAGCCAAGCAGTTCAAAGAGTTGGGACCAGCAGAATTCTGGGAAAAGCCGGATCCGATTAAGGCGGAGACATGGGTCAAGCAAATTACCAAGATATTTGATGTCTTGGGATGCACGGAGGAACAGAAGGTTCCATTCGCCACCTTTATGTTCCGTGGCGAGACAGACTACTGGTGGGAGTCTGTGAAGCGTACCAATCCAACCACACTCAGCATGTCTTGGGAGACATTTCAGAAACTGTTCAGTGACAAGTACTTCCCTAAAAGTATTCGTCATATGAAGGAGGTAGAGTTTATTAGACTGGAGCAGAATAACATGACGGTGTCCCAGTACGAGGTGAAGTTTGCAGAGTTATCCAGGTTTGCACCTCATTTGGTGGAGATTGAGGAACGTGTGACACGGATATTTCTGAGAGGTTTGAAACCCGGCATACGTCAATATCTCATTTCTCATAAATTTTCTCTCTATTCAGATGTTGTCAATAGGGCTCAATTATTAAAGCGAGATAACGAGTACGGTCAACTGAGGGACCACAACCAGGATCATATCGGTGACAGCAGTCATCAGAACAATGATAACCAGCGGAGAAAAAAAAATACAGACAAGAACGGCAACCACTCTGGTGGTAATCGTGGATATAAAAATAGAAGAAGCGAGTCAGGAGGAGATTTTAAAAAGAGGAGATTCAACAATGACAATACGAAGATGTCAGCACCAGCAGCAGCTGGTTCCAAGGGAGGAGAACGACCACCGGTTATATGCTATAAGTGCGGAAAAGAAGGACATATCAGCCCAAACTGCCCACAACAGTTTAAGGTATGTTATAATTATGGAAAGGAAGGACATATCGCTCGAGATTGCACTGTAGCGAAACCAAGTCCAGCAGGGTTGGTGAATCAAAAAGCTATCCCAAAAAAGACAAAGTCAACGGTTCCTGGAAGAGCGTTTGTCGTGACTGGTCAACATGCGAGGAACCCAAACGAGGTGATCACGGGTAAGCTAATCATAAATTCATGCAAAGTTTATACCTTGCTAGATACCGGTGCTACCCATTCATTTATTTCTCCTACTTGTGCTCAACGTTTAAACTTGACTCCGGAGAAATTAGACTTTGATTTATCTGTGGAGACTCCGTTAGGAGAAACTTTCATCACATCCACTGTCTATAAATCTTGTTTGATCCAAGTTGGCACCATCACCTTACCTGTTGACCTTATCTCTTTAAGATACTTGCTTTTGATGTGATTTTAGGGATTGATTGGTTAACTACTCATCATGCAAAAAATTGATTATTTTCGTAAGGTTGTTAGTTTTCATATTCCTAACCAAACCTGTTGTACGGATTCAAGCAACTAAGCCATTAAAATCAATCACTGTTATATCAAGCTATAAAGCCATTCGTTTATTAAAAAATAGATGTCAAGTTTTCTTAGCCCATGTTATGGATTTGAATAAAGACACGTCAAATTTGAATAATATTCCTGTTGTTAGTAACTTTCCTGACGTATTTCCTGAAGAACTATCCGGTCTACCCCCAGAACGTGAAGTTGAATTCTTTATTGATCTTGAACCTGGTACAAAGCCTATTTCTAAAACTCCATATCGAATGGCTCCTATTGAACTTCAGGAGTTAAAGATCCAACTACAGGAGTTGTTGGACATCGATTTCATTCGTCCTAGTACATCTCCTTGGGGTGCTCCTGTTTTATTTGTAAAGAAGAAAGACGGGAGTATGCGACTTTGTATTGACTATCGGGAATTGAACCATGTCACTATCAAGAATAGGTATCCGCTACCTCGTATTGATGACCTATTTGACCAGTTATAAGGAGCACAATTCTTTTCAAAAATCGATCTTCGTTCTAGATATCATCAGCTGAAGATTAGAACTGAGGATATTCTAAAGACTGCCTTTAGAACTTGGTACGGGCATTATGAATTCTTAGTCATGTCTTTTGGATTGACTAATGCTCCTGCGGCTTTCATGGATATGATGAACCGAGTATTCAAGGATTATTTGGATCAATTCGTTGTTGTCTTTATTGATGACATCCTCATATATTCTAAAAGCCGTGAAGATCATGAGCACCATTTGAAGTTGATACTGCAAAGGCTTCGTGATAGCAAGCTATATGCTAAGTTGAAGAAATGCGAGTTTTGGCTTGAGGAAGTAGCATTCCTAGGGCACGTGGTGTCAAAATATGGAGTATCTGTTGACCCGGCGAAGATTGAAGCAATACAAAGTTGGGAGCAACCAAAGACGGTGACCGAAGTACGTAGCTTTCTGGGCTTAGCTGGTTATTATCGGAGATTCGTGAAAGGGTTTTCTCGAATCGCTACCCCGTTAACTTAGCTGACTCGAAAAGATATCAAATTCGTATGGAGCGAGGAATGCGAGAAGAGTTTTCAAGAGCTTAAGAGGAGACTCATTTCGGCACCTGTTTTGACCATACCATCTGGTTCGGATGGATTTGTTATCTACAGCGATGCTTCAGGCAAAGGACTAGGATGTGTTCTCATGCAACGTGAAAAAGTTATAGCCTATGCCTCGCGACAACTTAAAGAATATGAGAGGAATTACCCTACTCATGATCTAGAGTTTGCAACAGTCGTTTTCGCGCTAAAGATTTGGAGGCACTATCTATATGGGGAGAAAGTGGAGATATATTCAGACCATAAAAGCCTCAAATATTTCTTCACTCAAAAAGAACTCAACATGCGGCAACGACGTTGGCTCGAGCTGTTGAAAGACTACGACCACACTATTCAATACCATCCTGGAAAAGCAAACGTGGTAGCTGACGCGTTGAGTAGAAGATCATATGCAGGAATGAGTGCAATGATGATAAGTATACGAATAGAACCAACTTTAATCGATAAAGTTAAAGTTGCTCAAGCCACAGACCCGAGCTGATGCGTATAAAGAAAAAGTGCAAGAAGGTGCTATTCCAGAAGCAAGAATCGATGAAGAAGGAATACTTCGAGTCCACTCCAGACTTTATGTTCCTAACGATTCTGATTTGAAGTACAAGATCGTGATGGAAGCACACAATACACCATTTGCGATCCATCCTGGAAGTACCAAAATGTATCGTGATCTTCGACATACATTTTGGTGGAACAATATGAAGAGAGAGATTGCAAAGTTTATATCGATGTGTTTAACTTGTCAACGTGTAAAGGCAGAACATCAAGTGCCAAAAGGTCCATTGCAACCACTTGAGATTCCGAAATGGAAGTGGGAACACATTACCATGGATTTCGTTACGGGTTTTTCCACGGTTTCTCAAGGTATAAATGCTATTTGGGTAATTGTTGATAGATTAACCAAGTCTGCTTATTTCTTACCGATACGGGAGACTTATTCCTTTGAACGTCTTGCTAGTATATACGTGAATGAGATTGTGAGGTTGCATGGCATGTCAGTATCCATAGTTTCGGATCGTGACCCAAGATTCACTTCAAGATTTTGGGTAAGCTTACAAAAAGCTATGGGCACGGATTTACGATTTAGTTCGGCTTACCATCCTCAAACGGACGGGCAATCAGAAAGGACTATTCAAACTCTTGAAGATCTATTAAGACTTTGTGTCCTAGATTTCAAAGGGAGTTGGGATAAGTACCTACCATTGGTGGAATTCTCCTACAATAACAGTTATCAGGCAAGTATAGGTGTGGCTCCATTTAAAGCATTATATGGACGAAAGTGTCGCTCTCCAATATGTTGGGATGAGGTGGGAGAAGCAACGTTGTTGGGACCCGAGTTGGTACGTATGACTACGGAAAAGATCCAAACGATTCGACAACGTATACAAACGGCACATGATCGACAAAAGAGTTATGCGGATCTTCATCGAAAGGACGTGGAATTTGACATTGGGGATCGTGTATTGTTGCGTGTGGCTCCATGGAAAGGAGTTACAATATTTGGGAAGAGAGGAAAGCTCAATCCACGATTTATTGGTCCATTTCAGATTCTTGACCGAGTAGGAAATGTGACCTATAGACTCGCGTTACCTCCAAGTATGTCTCGTGTTCATAATATTTTTCATATATCTGTGCTACGTAAATATGTGAAAGACCCAAACCACGTCATTGAGTTAGAACCGGATGAGATAGCCGAAGACTTAACATACGAGGAGGTACCTGTCAAGATTTTAGATAGGAAAGAGCATGTCCTACGCACGAAGGTCATACCACAAGTTAAAGTTTTGTGGAGAAATCATGCTATTGAGGAAATAACCTGGGAGTTGGAAACGGAAATGAAAGCGGGGTATCCTCATCTTTTCGAAACACCAGGTACGTACGTCAATTTTGAGGACGAAATTTTATAAGGAGGGGAGGTTGTAAGATCCCAAATTATTAATATATGAAATTTAAATTTCTTCTATTTATTATTTTGAAATAGTAAGGGTTAAATTGATTAATGAGGTTAATTATGGGTAAAATGCGCAAATATTTTAAATAAGCAAGTGGTCATAAAATATTCATTGTTGTCGGGGAATATTCGTTTGGTTGTGGAATATTCTTGTTGTCGGGGAATATTCGTACGACGGCGCAGCCTTGTGTGGGCCCCATAACGGAAAGTGATTGAATGAAGAAAACGACAAAAATAAGTTGGTTATAAATAACGACGTAGTTGTTACCGTTAATACTGTTGGAATACCCGGTGGTTAAAACACAATAATACGCGTTGTTGCACAGTAGCACACGGTATTACACCAATTATTGATTTTTACGTAAGAAGGCATTACTCAATAATTGTTACAGTAATTATTGTTCAATATTTTATTTTATTGATTCAATAATTGATGCGTTAATATTTTATATTACTGTTGTTTTAATAATTGTCACTACACAATATTTTCTATTATCGGAGCAATAATTCATATTATCTGAATAATATTATTAGATAACATTATTGGTAATGTCTAGAAAGTTCTGTCTAAGGAGAGGTTTGGTCATCTAATTGCGCGCCAATAAGGAGAGATCCTTATTGGAAAGCCCCCTCTTTCCTGGAACTGCCTGGTTGTCAGTATTGTGATTCTGTAATATTATTTGTGAATAATTAATTATTGATTTATATGATGAGGAAAATATTGATTTTATGTGGATATAGATGGAGAAAATTTTTAATGTGACAATTATTGAAAATTAATATTTTATCTTTTTCTGATAAAATAATTCATTTAAATATATTATTTTTAATAATATATTAATGGTGATATTTTTACAATGAATGTGGGATATATGAGTATATGAGGAGGAAGAGTATTTTGTGACATTAAATGATTAACACATGTTTTGTGTGTCGGTGGACCCTAATAATTGACTGAAATTTGATTATAGCCTGTAAAATCGTCCGTTTATGGATTTCGGTCAATTTCTGTTTGAAATTTGGAAAAACTTTCTTCTGCAAAGTTGTAGATAATGGAATTTCCTATGGAAGGTGGTGAGTTTCGAATTTTTCTAACAAAAGGGCTATTTATTATGAATTATTGAAGTTTCAGAGTTCCAAAATAATTAATTTTTGAAGTTTTAATTTTTTTTTTACAAAAAACGTTTTTTTCATTGTTGGGACTCATTTAACATGTGATTAGGTGGCTGAATTCAGATGCTAGGTGTGCGTAAGAATTTTATTTAAAAATAATATTATTATATTAAATTTTCTGCTTTGGTGTTCTAAGCATTTTTCTATAAATAGGGTGCTTAGGTTAGAATTGAAAATCACACCAGAAACTATAGATTTCTCTCTCTTTCTCTCTCTATAATATCGAGCGTATTTTGTGAGTATTTTTATACTTTGAGTATTGATATACGGTGTAAGTTTCCTTCAGTACTATATCCGGTGTAAGTTTCCTTCAGTACTATTTTATTCGAAAATGATATTATTTCTTCAATATCATTATGCCGAAATATTGGTTGAAAATTTTTATCAAATTTAAAACTTTTTATGTCGGGGTTACTATTCATGAGTTACTATTCACGAGTTACTATTCACCGAAAAATAAAATTTTTTTCTTTTGTCCAAAATATCTATTCTGGATACTAGCTTTGATTGTATCCATGTTTTGATAATTCTTGAATTTTACTCCACTGTGATTGTTTATGAGGTATTTTTGAACATGGATAAACTGTAATACAAATCCCTAATATTTGTTATTTTGTTTCACGGGATTAGTTTCCTTTAAAATATTTTTCATCATCCTCAGTCCTAAATGATGATATAACTGAATATCTTTTGTAAGACCCCAACTTTTATAAATAAAGATGAATTTTCTATAAATATCATTTTTGAATATTATGGAGTTAATTTGATATAATGTTATAGTTGTGGGTAATATTTATAAATTTTACAAAGTACGCAAGTTGTTATATAATATTCGATTGGTCGGGAAATATTCGTTTTAACAGGAAATATTCGTACAACGGCACAATCATTGGTGGACTGCAACGAAATTATTGTCGGATTGAGAAAACGACAAAAATATTTTATTAAAAATAACGGCGGAAGTTTTACCATTGTTACTGTTGAACTACTCAGTAGTAAAAGTACAGTAATACGTGTGGCTGTATAGTAACACACGGTATTGATTATTAATACTTATGTGAGAAGTCACTCAGTTTGATTCAGTTATTGTCAGTTAATAATATGAATTATTTAGCGATAATGAAGTTTTATTTTATTCGTATTATTAACGTAATAAAACAGAAACATCTTTTTATATAAAACAGAATACTTTATTAAAGTTATTCTATAAAAAAAATATATTTTATTTTATTTAAAAAGATTTTTCTTTAAATATGGACCGTCAGATTAAAGTAATCAATCTGGACCGTTCATGGATTAGTTACTATGCATTCTATTTTTCTATAAATAGCAGCTCATTCCTTCATTATTTCTTACGAATTCACTGAACTCTAGAGAGAGAAACTATAGAGAGAAACTATAGAGAGAGAGAAGAAGAGTATTCTGCTACTTAACTACTTCCTTATTTCAGCTCGTCTTTAAAACGGTAAGGGGTGTTATTCTTTCTTATTCATGAAGAGAACTGTTGTTATTCCATTTCTTATTATTCGGTTGGAATAACCTGTATACGCGGTCTACCCTATACTTGGTGACATTCTTCTATTATTCTATTGGAACATCCTGTCTGTGTGTTTTACACTGAACCTGGTTCCGTCTTTATTATTATTCTGTTGGAACATCATGTCTGTGTGTTTTACATCGGACCTGGTTCCGTCTTTATTATTATTCTGTTGGAACATCCTGTCTGTGTGTTTTAGACCGGACCTGGTTCCGTCTTTATTATTATTCTGTTGAAATATCCTATCTGTGAGTTTTATGCCGGACCTGGTTCCATTATTTATTATTCTGTTGGAATAACCTGTCTGTGCGGTCTATCGCATGCATGGGGATTTCTTTTGTTATTCCATTCTTTATTATACTCAGTTGGTTAAGTTTTGACTTCTATACTCCATGAAATTTGTGGAATATCGTTGATAATTGCGGTTCATCCAGTATTTTTTCATGAAAATATTCTTCTAAGCATTCTTGAATTTTACTCCACAAAGCAGTATCATGTTGACAATTTGGACGTTGTTAATTCTTGGATAAATTAATTCTTGAACTTGTTTTATTGAATTCTTATATCATTGTCATCATCCTCTTGTTTATAAAATGTTGAAAGTCATCTGTGGCCTGTAGTGCATAGATGGACTTGGTATGATTATGTCCAGGGATTATTCGGTATAATCATGACCGTAATGTTACAAATGATATGGTAAAAGTCCTCATTGGCCCGTAGTGCATTGATGGACAGTTGTTGGCATGATCATGACCATTAATGAATACACGAATATCCTTGGACGTAGTGCAGGGGTGATTCGATGATGTGAATTATTTTATTAAGCTGAGTCTCAGCGATAACAATGTTGAAAAACCTTTTAAATCATAGAAGATAGTAGATTTTATTTTTTACTTGACTCTTTTAATGGATTGCTTGTTCTGCTGCAGTTAAACTTGATGTTCGTTATATTTTATCAGTTTAACACTGTTGAAGGCTAATGATAATTTATTCTGCATTATCTTAGTCATAATATTTCTTACTGGGCTAGTTGAGCTCACTCTTTCTTTCACTGTTCTCTTCAGGACATGAGAATATGGCTGGGACGAGTCGGGAAACGGAGTGATGGACCAGATGATAGTATTAGTAGTCCTCATTATTCTATGTAATAGTGTGATAATAATTGTAATGAGGACTCCTTTTGAGTATGGATACTCTCTAGAAAATAATATTTGTATTCAAACTCACAGTTTATATTTTGTCGTATTGTCCACGACAGTTGTATTAGTAAGTTGTATTTGAATTCCGTACCATGTAGCTGGCGACCCAAGATGGGTGATGTATACCTATTTTTTGGGGTGTCACATCTTTGTCCTGTAGTGCAAAGATGAATAATTTCTGATGAATATCTTTGGCCCGTAGTGCAAAAATGAACAGGTGTTGAGATGAACATGACCAACTGATGAATATCTTTGGCTTGTAGTGCAAAGATGAATATTGATTGATGTTACAGGGATAAAATATTGATGATGGACTTTAAATTCATGGATAATAGTAGATTTCATTCTCTACGTAACTCTTCTATGAATTATTATTTTTTCGCTGCGAATATTGATTTAAAACTTGTTGTCTATTGTATTCTATTAGATTTTTTTCCTGTTGAAGACTAACTAATTTGTTCTGTATTATCTTAGTCATAATATTCTTTACTGGCTAGTTGAGCTCACCATTTCCTTTTTGTTCCATTTTTCTCAGGAGGCGATAATGTAGCAAGTACTAGTCGGGGTATGAATGATGGTTCTGGAAGTTATTTTAGTAGTACTCACCATTTTTATAAAATAATGTATCAATAATTGTAATGAGGACTTATTTGAATGTGGATATTGTCTAAATGACAATATTTGTATTTAAACTCACAGTTATTGTGTTGTAATAATAAAGATGTAGTTATTTCTGTACCATGTATTTTGGCGACTCAGAATGGTGTTGTATACCTATTTTGGGGCGTCACATATATCATCATTTAGGACTGAGGATGATAAAAAAATATTTCAAAGGAAACGAATCCAGTGAAGCAAAATAACAAATATTAAGGATTCGTATTTCGATTTATCCATGTCCAAAAATACTTTATAAGTAATCATAGTGAAGTAAAATTCAAGAACGATCAAAATATGGATACAATCAAAGCTAGTATCCAGAATAGATATTTTGGACGAAAAGAAGAAAATTTTATTTTTCGGTAAATAGTAACTCGTGAATAGTAACTCATGAATAGTAACCCCGACATGAAAAGTTTCAAATTTGATAAAAATTTTCAACCAATATTTCGACATAATGATATTGAAGAAATAATATCATTTTTGAATAAAATAACATCCCTTACCTCAAAATAACGGTACTTTTGATCGGAATATCAGATAGAAAGCCAAATGAAACTTGTACCGAACAGCAACTCTCAAAGTATATAAATAGTCACTAAAATATGCTCGACAATATAGAGAGAAGGAAAACTTATTTCTGGTGTGATTTTCAATTCTAACCTAAGCGTCTATTTATAGGAAAAGCTAGAACGCCATAGGAGACTAAATAATAAATTAATATTATTTTAAACAACCATTCTACGTATGCTAATCAAGACTCAAGACCAGCCCCTCAATGCTGAAAATTTCAGTAGCTCATGTGTTGTCAAACAAGAGTGGGTCCCACCCATAATTTAATAAAAATTATTTAATTTTTGAAACTTCAACAATTCATAGAAATAGACCGTTTATTCAGAAAAATACGAATTTTATGTCCATTCTACCTGAAATCGAATTCTCTACAACTTTGTAGCTTTGAGTTTTTCCAAATTCTAAACATAAAATATCCGAAATCCACAAACGGATGATTTTTAATACATCTACACCGATAAAATACTAATAAAATACTTCAGCATTAATTCTTCATTTTTATACTCATAAAAATAAATATATCCATCATTTTATATCCACATAAAATAAATATTTCCTTATCATATGAATCAATAATTAATTATTCACAAATAATAATACAGAATCACATTTATGACAACAGGCCGTTCCCAGGAAAGAGGGGGGCTTTCCAATAAGAATTTCTCCTTATTGGCGCGGAATTAGGTGACCAAACCTCTCCTTGACAGAACTTTCTAGACATTACCAATAATGTTATCTAATAATATTTATTCCAAATAAATGAATTATTGATCTGATAATGGAGATGCTGTGCAGTGACAATTATTGAGCAACAAAAATATAAAATATCAACGCAATAATTATTGAAGCAATAAAATAAAATATTAAACAGTAATTACTGTAACAATTATTGAGTAGTGCCTTCTTACGTAAGAATCAATAATTGGTGGCAATACAGTGTGCTATTATGCAACAACGCGTATTACTGTGTTTTAACCACCGGGTATTTCCAACAGTATTAACGGTAACAACTACGCCGTTAATTATAAACAACTTATACTTGTCGTTTGTTTTCATCAAATTGCTTTCCGTTATGGGGCCACAAAAGACTGCGCCGTCGTACGAATATTCCCCACAGGAAGAATATTCCACGACCAAAACGAATATTCCTCGACAATAATGAAATATTTTATAACCACCTGCTTATTTGAAATATTTGCGCATTTTACCCAGAACTCACCTCATTAATCAATTTAACCCCTTACTATTTCAAAATAATAAATAGAGGAAATTTAAATTTTATTTACTAATAATTTGGGGTCTTACAGCATAGACAGCTACCCCTACAACTTTATTACAACAATTGTCGTGCAAAATATAACAACACATATGCTGTGAGTTTGGATACAAATATATACCAAATGTGACTCATGTTCCAATCGTGGACATCACCTCACAATGTCACCTTACATAAAGGTATAGTCAAAAACTGTTTTGGAAATTAGAATCTTTGGGAAGTGCTTAAGGAAACCTTCGTACATGGGAGGCCATGCTTCTAGGTTGTGATAGATATCATATGGCCACAGAATTATCCTTGGTTTACCCAATAGACCCCAAAGAAAAACGAGAAGATTACTATCATATTCTTCCCAATGGTGAGTCTTCTCTTGACTTATCATTATTTCCACTGTCTCTAATTGAGAATTATACTTCAATCAAACACCAAGATTATATAGGTAGTGCTCGTATATATACTCAGCAAGTGGATGAGCACATCCCTGCTTATGATGACACGAGGTTGTATGTCGTTAGACATCTTGTATGATAGTGGTAAACCACCCTTCCAACGTTGGGTACACCTTACCCTATTGGATTCACCAAATATAACTACTAAATGAACTTTTCTATACTGCTTCGGAGAACATCCACAGCTAAGAGACCACCGTTCTATTTCCCCGTTACCCTCGCTCGACCCAGCTACACTCTTATTACCTGAAAGGAATTGTGAAGCAAAAGGGTGAGCATAACTAGCTCAGTAAAGAATATCATGACTAAAGATAATTAAATTATCAATAGCCTTCATCAATAATAAATCAGAGATTTAGAACATATGGTAAATGATAAAAATTTCAACCATAGCTGCAGCGGAACGAGCAATCCATTAGAAGAGTCAAATAGACTATAAAGTCTATTATCTTCTCCATGTTAAAAATCCATCAACAATGTTTTATCCCTGTAACATCAATCAACAGTTCCTTTCCACAATCATATGAATAACTCATAATCATAATTGTGATTCTAAATTTTTCTTCGCACCCAAGACGAAGAATATTTTCATCACATGTCTTTACCTGAAACATCAAAGATCATGGTTATACCAAATCACAGTTCATGTTCATAATCATACTAATAAATCCATCTTTGCACTACGGCCAAAGATATTCATCAACAAGTCATCTTTGCACTACAGGCCAAAGATATTCATCAACAGTTCATCTTTGCATTACTGACCAAAGATATTCATCTACATTCATCTTTGCAGTACAGCCAAAGATATTCCTCTCAACATTAATATTTGCACTACAGGCCAAATATATTCATATCTCGAAGAAATATATAATCATTTCAGAATTTATATACACCATAATTATAACCATGTTAATCAATTCATCTTTACACTTAAGCTAAAGATATTCAATTATAAATTCAATGGTCATGATCATACCAGTCACAATTCAACTTTGTACTACAGGCCAAAGAGAACCCTAGTCATGATCATACCAATAATCTACCCATCTTTACACTCCAGTGAAAGAGAAATTCAACATCAGGGTTATAAAAATGTTATATATGATAAAAAATCAATATAATCAACATATAGATTTAATCTCAAGAGTAAAATTCTAAATCAACTATAATTTGGTTAGTAAAAGAAACCAATTTTGTCGTGAATAGTAACTCGTGAATAGTAACTCATGAATAGTAACACCGACACAAAAAGATAGAAATTCCACAATAAAATTCATACCAATACTTCGGTATAATGATATTGAAAGAATAACATTTCTTAAGCTTATAAACAATTTATTTTAAATTGTTTACACTTTACTAATTAATGCATTTAATCATCATAAAATGTCAACTCTTAAGATTTCATCATCAATAACCAAAACCCTCATCAAAAATCTGCATATACCTCATATAGGATTCTCAAGCCATAAAATCCTATTTTTCAATTTTCTTTCTTCACAAAACATATTTAATTCATTTACTTATAACTAGACTATTTTCATAAAAATACCAAATCAGTTCCAAAATATTTCTTTTCTGGGATTTAGCATAATATAGTCCCATAGTGAACATATATTTTTCTCAGAATTTTTAAAAGTCATTTACTATTTTTCATATGGCCAAAATAGCCGAATATTTAGACATTTATCAAAAATTGTACTTTTGTCTAAAAATTCTGAAATTTACAGAGTATACTTCTATCATATACATGTACTCCCAATAAAAATTTTATCAATTTTGGAGTTAACCACAAGGAATTATAAGCAGTTACTTTTAAAATAGTCTTTTCTCATAAAATTCATAACTCTCAATCTATACATCCAAAAATCACCATTTTTGGACACAATCAAAAAACTCATCAAAATATCATTTCAAATTTTTCCAGAATTTTTGAAGATCAGAAAAATTACGAAACTGAAAAACATAACAACCCTTAAATCCCTTATATCCCTTACTATCCTTACCTCAAAAGAGCAGTAACTTCTGATCCGGATAAGGCTGAAGAAAACTTGCACTGATGATAGCAAACTCACCAAGTATCTAAATACTCACAAAATACACTTCAATAATATAGAGAGAGAAAGAGAGAAAGCTTATGTTTCTGGTGTGATTTTCAATTCTAACTTAGCCCTCTATTTATAGGAAAAATTTTGGTAGGTTTGAACCTGTAACCTGATGGCTTTACCTGCTACTATTCCCACCCACCACATTTGAAATATAATTCAGCACATTTCTTCACCAACCACAAGTGGGGCCACCAATTCTAGAATTTTCCACCAAAATGATTAACTCCGAAAATTCAACAATTTCTGAACCAGTCATCTCGTAAAATTCATAATAAATCATACGTTCATTTTTAACGGTTCAAAATTTGTGGACATATACTCAACTTATATATGTATAACATATCCAAAAATTACCACGATCCAACGGTCGGATTAAAAATTATAACCCCCGTAAAATATCTCAAAAACCCTATTTTTAATACCTCCATTCCGACAAAAATACGGATAAAAACCTCACATTAACTCCTTCATTTTTAACCACAAAAAATATATCCCTCATTTATATCCACATAAAATAAATATTTTCTTATCATATGAATCAATAATTAATTATTCACAAATAATATTACAGAATCACATTTATGACAACCAGGCCGTTCCCAGGAAAGAGGGGGCTTTCCAATAAGAATTTCTCCTTACTGGCGCGCAATAAGATGACCAAACCTCTCCTTAGACAGAACTTTCTAGACATTGCCATAATGTTATCTAATAATATTATTCAAATAATATGAATTATTGATCTGATAATGGAAAATACTGTGCAGACAACAATTATTAAAATAACAATAATATAAAATATATGAACAGTAATTACTGTAACAATTATTGAGTAGTGCCTTCTTACGTAAGATCAATAATTTAAAAATACTGTGCAATACCGTGTGCAACTGTGGCAATAACGCGCGTATTACTGTATTTAAACCACCGGTATTCCAACAGTGTTAACGGTAACAACTACGCGTTATTTGTAAAAACTCAAATTTGTCGATTTCTTTCACCCGACAGTTATTCGTTAAGGG